>JXCR01062882.1:76177-89166 GCA_002079205.1 Phalaenopsis hybrid cultivar | reverse complement strand
GCTCTTTCATCTAAACTATGAAAATTATGAGGTTAATTTGACTTCATCTTTTTCAAAACTAAAATTTTTAAACGTCCTTCAGAAGCGGGCAATGGGATTTTAATTCCGATGACCGACAGCTTCTTACGGGCAAACCCCACACCAAAAATAGTGCCGACAGCATTACTTACATTGGGCCTAATCCAACTTAAACCCAAATAGGGACTAACACTAATTAGAGAAGGGTGAGGATTTCAAGCATTGAGAGGGTCTCTATCATTGTAATTTTGGTTGATTAAATCATGAAGATTTGGTACTTTAGGCTTGATTAATTTGACGATTTGGACATTGGGCTTGAGTTATGGGCTTTTGAATTTAAATATGAAAGAGCTAGTTTTGTGCATGGATTTTGTTTTGATGGTATTAAAAATTAAATCTTGATTGGCTTCATGAAATCTTTATCATAATGCAAAGGGCTTAGGGTAGGTGAAATTGCATTTGGCATGATAGTTCAATTTTGGTGAATTTTGGACTTGGAGGTGAAATTAGATGTAACCTTGAATTTAAGTTTCTTAAAAAAATTGGATTTAACTTGGAGTCGACGACTTATGGTTTTGACTTGGATATAAAGAAATTTTATGAAAATTGGTGGAATTTAGTAAATTTGGGAAAGCTAGGGAATTTTGGTTGATTTAGGGTGAATTTAATGGCTTGAATTGGTCTTAGTAGATTTGAGGTGAATTTGGTAGAACCAGGGAATTTTTTGTGAAATTGTGCCAATTGAGTAATTTTGGTGAGTTTAGAAATTTTTAGGAGTTTTTGGTTCTTTTGGTAGGACTTGGTGTACTTGGGTGAGGCATGTGAACAATAGGTGTATGGGATTGCAGTGAGTATGGTGATGTGTGTGGTGAGATATTGAGGGTGTAGTGAGTGTGGTGAGGTGTATGGGTGAGCCTCAAAGTCACAAGGGTTTTCTTAAGGCCTCTTGATCTTATGGGAACTCCCCATAAGTTTCATCAAGTTATTCTTAACCAACTCAACTAAGTGTTCAGAGTTTGAGATCATATCATGAAAGAGTCTAGAGGTGGCTTGAACTTATATGTGGGTTGGGTCCCATCACTAGTCTTCTAAGATGGTCAACAAGAAAGACCTATGACTAGATTCTTAGCTCTAGATGAAGAATTTAGACATCACAAAAAGTGATGTTGACAAATGGACCCCCAATAGGTGTGGTGTGATGAACAAACACACCACGCGTATTAGTGTTGATCAAAGTGATCAAGAGAATCCGAAGGATTGTCCAAGTAAAAACACTTGAGACAAGCTACGAATCGAAATGATATGAAATTGAAATTAAGTTGGTGTTTCCACTCGGAAATTTCCATCTCAAAGGAAAGAGTTGAGTTAAAGTTTAAAAATCCTTTTTGAGGATTAGATAACCTGATTTTTTGTTTGTTTTAATCTTATGTTGAGTGTGATTTTAGACTTGAATAAATGAGGAGAACAAGTTGAGAAGGAAAGCACATACGACTTAAGGGTTGATCAAGGAAAAATTGCTGCGTTGGGGAGAAAAGCATAAGGAATTACATCATCGCAAGCAGTAGTGAAGAAATTAGATGTCTTACTACATTAATTGTGGATATCAAATTTGGATACTTTTACATGATAATCCTCATCCAAAGAACTTATCCATAGTTATCATGAAGATATTACCTCTTCCCTAAATGAACCCTAGCCTAGGCATGACTTCCTCAAGCCTGTAAATAGGCTAACCCGAGAACTCATGAAAAAGGAGACCAACCTACAGTTCCTAAATTCAAAAGCTCTTAACAGCAAACTTGTTGTCCAAACCCTGAGGAAAAAAATCCCCCATAGAATTAGCTCCTAAAATCCACCGACTTGCTCCAATTTCACTCCCCAATTCCATGGAAACTTTTGAGTTTGATAAAAACCAAATCAAAATCCCAAATTGATTCTCTTAAATGCCTCTCTAAGCTCTAAGAAGGAATTCCCAGTCAAAATTATCCTTCTCCACAAGCTCTAACTTACTCCTCAGTGAAACTGTGTCCCCTTTTTATTGAACTCATACTCAAACCCAATTTCAACTCAAATTAATACAAGAGCAAGCTTGTTGAGCTCAAGGCAAAGCTTTAGAACCATTCCAATCAAAACTTCATCCATTGAGGCCAAGGTATGGGCTTAAACCCTAATTTCATCTTGGTTTTCAGACATTTTGAAGAGAACCATTTCAAAACTTTTACATCACTTTATAGATATGAGTGTCTTTTTAGATGAAGCTTTTTTAGAAAATTTTTATGAAGTTTCATAAATAATCCATTGAGAAATTAGGGTTTGATCATGAATTTCTCTCGGTTCATCTCCCATTTCGATGATGAACCGATGACGTCCATTTCTGTAATGATTTGCTGGAGCACAACATCATATAACGGTTGGATGCTTAGTGGTGGAGAACCAAAAGCCAGGGAAACCCTTATGGATTACATTTTGCGCTAGATAAATTTTAGCATGAAATGTGAACCAAAACTTCAGGAACAACATGCAGTCAAAATTCAGGTAAAAAACATTCACAGTCCTATAGCCTTCATACTTAAAGGATTTACAATAAAGACATTTGAAAAACTACTCAGCAAAGCTGCCAGTCTTCAAGAGGACTCTAAGTAGATGAGTGTAACAGAAAAGACCGAGAAGACAAAATTGGTTAAGAATTTTGAAAAGAAATCAAGAAATGTCTCGATAATAGACAGACAAGTAGGTGATTCAAGTGCAACCCGATCAGATGAAGCAACGACAAAATACAAATCAACAACAGTGGTAGTTGTTTTCACTGCTGCAATTTCAACATTCAAATCCATCACCAACGGACAATAAATTGATGTCCGAGAGGATGAAAAAAGAAAATTCATTCAAGATAGAAGTAGTCAAAAAGATAATCCATAGGTTATTGAAAATACCAGAATACAAATTGCCTGAGGCAAGACGACCAGGAGAAATTGATATGAAAGATAATCCTAATTACTCTCCTTATCATAGGATGCTTGGACACAAAGATTGAATAATGCTTCATCTTCAAAAACTTGTTGGAATACTACTTTAAAGATGAGAATATAGTAATCTAGAAAGAATAGCAGAAAGAACCTAAAAAAGGTTTAGTTAATATGATTTCGGTTAATAAACTTATTCCTCGTGATCCTTCCAACAATGACAACAACAACAATACTGCTCAGGGCAAATCTCTTCAGAAGACTTTTGAGGACTTCCAAATCATTCAAGATTCAACATCAATGACAATGGAATCTTCCAAGAAGGAAAAGAAAAAGAAAAGGAAATAATAAAAACGGGTTAGTGGTTTTTTAGATATAGGGGATGTTGTTCCTTTTGAATCTTCCACTTCTCTTATTCCTGTGCAATCTACTAGGATAGTTGTCTCGGATGAAGGAAGAAAATCCCTCGAGATGTTGACCTTGTATGAATTTTTCTCCACTATGAATAAAAATACTTCCATTTCTGCTTACATCTTGTCTCTTTCTGATACTACCCTTGAAAATGAACAATCCAATTTTAATCTCGTAGACAATACTCAAATAATACACAATCTTGATGAGTTTAATGACAAATAAGACATTGACAGTACAAATAATAATGAAAGTGAAGACAACATTTGAACACTCACATTAAAAGGAGTGTTGATTTCCATAGAATAAGAATTCTGTAACACAAAGGAAAAAGAGTCAAATGACATGCCAATAGAAATAACTGAAATCAACTTGCGAAGTGGAAGGATTATACCTCTAAGGATGAATCCAAAATAAAAAGAAAAATCAATCATGACACGAGAAGAAACCATTCCTTCAGTACAAGAAAGATTATCTGAAGGAAACGGGGATAATTTTCATAACAAAGTAGACTATAATGTGTTAGCCTATTTATGAAAATTACCAGCAAAGTTGAGCATCTACAATGTCCTTATCCTTTCCAAGAAAATGAGAGAGTCACTAATAAAAACCCTTTCAGATGCATAATTTTTTTTAGCTCAACTAGCTAGTACTTCTCCAAATGAGGCTTACTCATTGGAGGAATAGACCAAAAAAACCTTTTTTGATAATGACTTGTTGCTCAGAAATGAGTAAAAAAGACCACAACAAAGTAAAACAAGTTGATAAAGATTTTTCTTCAACTACCATGAAGGATAAGAGCTCTTGTCAGACTCGCATTTGAGGTCGAGGTCAGGGAGAAGGACGAGACAGGGAAAATCCAACAATCGACATGAAGAAATCATCAAAGTTCAAAGTTTTTCTGGACTTTGAAGAAGAAAAAGAAAAAGAAAAGACAACGTTGATAATTTCAAAAGAACCACAATTCAAGATATCTCTTGATAAAGAAGATAAAGAAAAATAATTTGAGTCCATGTACGAATGTATCTATCACTATATACATGATATGACCCTAACCCCCATTTCTCCATCAAAAATTGAGAATTTAGTAGTCAAAGAAGTATATGGTGATGACAGAAAACCTATAAAATTTTGACTTGGTTCAACGTCACGTCTTCTATTTCTGAGACAAATGTAAAACTTAAAAAAGAAAATCTTATGAAATCAATGAAAATCCCCTTTTGAGCTTTATTCCCCATGTGTTCAAAAACTTATTCAAAATGGTTTGATACCTAAACAATGGACATTAGATCAGTCTTATCATTTTGCATAGTTACGGAATAATGTCAAACAAAACCATAACTCTAAAGAAGGCATTGGGTTTGGTACCCTAGAACCTCTAGATGACACCGAGTTTTGCCTAGTTATCACTGAAGGACCTGACTCCTAGCAAGCATCTCATCTTGCAATCAAAGATGCACCGCTAGAAAATGATGAAGACATTAAATCAAGAGTGGATGAATTAAAAGAAATAAATTTATAAATGAAAGAAAATCTGAAACTGGCTTTTATTAGTTCATTCCTTGACGATATTGAATTAAAAGAAATAGTCCATCTATTAACATAATACAAAGACTGCTTTGCTTGGAGTTAAGACGAAATGTCTGGACTTGCTCTAGAATTTACAATCCATAAAGTTGGATTAGTGCAAACTATGATTCCTACTAAACATGCTCCAAGACGGATGCGTATTGAAATCTAGCAACAAGTCATTGCTGAAGTAAAAAAGCTAATTGAAGCCAATTTTGGTCGAGATGAAAAATACCCAACTTGGCTGGCTAACATAGTGCCAGTAAAGAAGAAAAATGGTCCAATTCGGGTTTATGTAGACTTTAGAGACCTAAACAAGGCTTGTCCAAAGGATAAATTTCCTATACCAATTCCAGAGTTGATGGTTGACATTGCATCAACACATGAAATATTCTCCTTTATGGATGGATCATCAGGATACAACTAGATCAAAATGTCTCCAAAAGATTAACCAAATAAAGCTTTCAAAAAACCCACCATAATATTATATTACAGAGTAATGTCATTCAGATTGAAGAATATTGGTGCTACTCATCAAAGGGTCATGACACGAATCTTTGATAAACTTATCCACAACCAAGTTGAATATTATGTGGATGACTTGGTTGTTAATAGTAAATGAAACTATGATCATGTGTACGATTTGAGAATCTTCTTTGAATGATTATAATAATTTAATTCTAATTTTAAGATTTCTTGTTTGATATTGTGGGATCGAAATTCACCCCCTCAAAATTGAAGCCATTTTGAACATGCCTCCTCCTAAAAATTTGACCCAACTACGATCTTTCTAAGGACAATTAGCATAAATCCAACATTTCATTTCCAATCTTTTAGGTGGGTGTCAACCTCTCTCCACCTCAACTAGAAAAGATACCAAATTTGTGTGGGATGAAAAATGCCAACACACCTTTGAAAACATCAAACAATATTTGACACATCTTGTTCTAGCAGCCCCTGTGTTAATAAAATTTCTAATTCCTTATACTGCGCCATTAGAAAATTCCCTCTAAGCTTTACTGGCTCAAATTAATGTTGAGAGTTAAGAAAATGCATTATACTAATTTGGCGTTTATTTGGTCCCAACTGAAATAAAATATCCTGTAATTGAGAAGAATTATTTAGCTTTGATCTTCGCAGTTCAAAAGTTATTACATTATAGGATATCTCATATAGTAACTCTTACCTCAAGTGCTAACCTTTTGCAATATTTGATGACATGACCAACACTTTCAAGAAGATTAGCAAGATGCTCCAGTTTGACACAACGTTTGTACCATTAAGAGCTGTTAAAGGGCAAATTTTGGCAGACTGTTTAGCAACACATCCAATACCAGCTAATCTCCTGTTAATGATGACTTTCCCAATGAGCAAGTATTGGATATAAAAAATTATGAAAGACAGAAATGGGAACTAGATTTTGATGGAGCTTCATCTGCTAAAAAAGACAAGAGTAGACAGACAATTAGACCTGGCAAAATGAGAGTAGAATTAATATTCATCACTCTAGATAAACTGATGATGTCATTTTCCTATCATCTGATTGAACCATGCACAAACAATGAAGCTAGATATGAATCGCTCATAACAGGTTTAGAACTGAAAATATAAATGAAAATAAAAGATATTGACATCTACGGAGACTCTTAACTAATCACGAATGAAATCGTGGAAAAATACAAAACTTGAAACTGTAACTCGAAGAATATTTCTATGACACTCTGAAATTGCTTAAACAAATTCCAAATGTAACATTCTTCTTAATTTAGGTACAAGAAACTCTCTAGTTGATGCTTTAGCTAAACTAGTAAAAGAGTTTGCTTGTCTAGAAGAAGATTATGTTCTAGCTTCCATAAGAGCACGATGAGTTCTCTCTCAAGTTGACATTGACAATTTCAACAAAATCATCGACGAGAAAATAGCGACAACAATCGACAGAGAAGAGGACGATTGACAACAACCAATTATTTAACATCTGCAAACTGGACAGTTACCCGAAAATAGTTCTACTACATCCCAAATTAAACCAAGAGCATTATCTTACGCTCTAGTAAATGATGTTCTTTATCGGCGATCCTTTGATCAAATGTGGTTAAGATGTCTAAAGCAATCTGAGGCTCAAAAAATTATTAAAGAAGTTCATTCAGTCTATGTGGTGCACACCAATCTGGACCAAAATGAAGATGAAAATTAAAATAATGTGATAATATTGGCCAACAATGATGAATGACGTTCTTGAAACTGCAATGAAATGTCATCAATGCCAAGTACATGGAGTGGTCTTACATTAACTGCCAAAAGTATACACCCGAATTTGCATCTTTACCATTTGAATGTTGGGGCACAGACATAGTGGGCCCTATAAACCATCCATCGTCTAAAGGACATCGATTCATCTTGGTTGCTACAGATTACTTCTCCAAATAGGCAGAGGTAGTACCACTCAAAGAAGTCAAAGCAGAACAAGTTCTCCCCTTTTTCAAAATACACATTGTTTACAGATTTGAAATTTCTGAAAGGTGCATATCAGATAATGGATTGACTTTCAATAATACAAAGATTAATAACTTCATCCATAGACATGAGATAGACTGGAGATATTTGACAATTTACTACCCTAAATCCAATGGATTTATCGAGGCTTTTAACAAAACACTAGTCTAAATTTTGAAGAAGACATTGACTAACAGTCCAAGGCAAAGACATGAACAATTGATAGAAGTTCTATGGACCTATCGTACTTCATGTTGAACATCAAAACTGTTGACACCATCTTCTTTAGTATATTGTTCTGAGGTCGTACTTCCCATTGAAATGCAATTTCCTTCTCTCAGGATTGCAGTTGCAAACAAAATCACTGAAGAAGAAAATGCAAAACTATGACTTGAAGAAGTTGAGAGTTTAGAAGGCAAATTTCTGCAAGCTCAACAGAATCTTGAATTACATCAAGCAAAAATTATACAGGCCCACGATAAATTGGTCTACCCTGAGACATTACAAATCGGGGATTTGGCTTTACTACTCTAAAGACTTATCCTCGTTCATCAAAAAATAAGTGGAAAATTTGAACCAATATAAGAGGGCCCATAGGTAGTTGAAAATATATATATTCGGGGGATCCTATCAGTTGGTCGATTGTCAAGGAGAAAGAGTTTTACCCTCAATCAACGGGTGGTATTTGAAAAAATATTATGCGACATGAAAAAATAATGACTTGTTTGTATAGTAGAAAAATAATAATAAAACGAATTTGAACTTTTTTTAATGTTGTCTCTTTGAGATTTCCTTCTTTCTTATCAAACAGATGTTTGTGAACACAACTTCTTAAAAAAAATTGTCCCTCAAACAAAAATTTCTCGGCATTCACATTAAATGACCAGTAACTAGTTTTGACATGTTTACAGTAACCTTTCACTTGCAGAGAAAATATTAAACAACATACTTTTGTTCACTTCCGTGGAGATTTATGTTTGGCACTGGACCATTGATGAATCGATAAAGGGTTAAGATCTCATTTTGATTTTGATCTGACATAAGTTGAATTATTGTACAATGGGCCACTATTATCATTTGTGAATAAAGAAGAAACTGAGGGGAAACCACCTATGCTAGAATTTAAAACCCGAGAATGAAATGTCAATAAAGAAAAAGTGAAATTGACAGAACAAAAATGAAAACTTGACACTGGAAAATTGAAATCGATAGTAGTTGTGGTGACATAAGGGATTATGGAGGCATCTGTTGATGGAGTCAATAGGATTACATTAGGATTGATTTGAAATCAAAGACAAAATTGAAACAAACAACTTAAAAGACTTGAGGAAAATGAATGATAAGATATAGAGCCCATGGACGAAGATGGAGAGGAATTTCAGTTTCCAATTCTTGAGTACACACCTAGTGAGGTAGATCCTATCTTAGAGGTTGAAAATTTGGACCCTAATGAAGAAGAAGAAATAGAAAAGATTTTCTTTGCTCTGACTCCATATGTATCGGTTCTCGACCTCATAACATCAGATGAACCAATCGACAGACAACTTATTTTTGAAGAAAAGTTGAGGTGCATTTAGACTATTAAACAACATTACTTTGAACAATATAGTCATGTTAATGTTCATACCATTAACATACTTGAAGGTATCCACTTGTTTACTAAAATCTTTGAAGATGATGAACAAGCAGCTATCGTCAAACATGTGATGTAAGCTGGTGATCACGGATGAACTGGACATCTGTGAAGGAGAACATACTCTGAACCAAACAAATGAATACATGGAAAAGGATGAATAACTATCCAGTATAGATGTTGCCGTAACTATGCCAAGGACAAAGATGGAAACGCTCCAGGGATCTTGCAACATGAAAAGGTAGATCTGATGCCTACAGTGATTATCCAGATCATCAAATGATTTGTGGCCTATGACATAATTCCATCCAGTTTTATTCCATACAGTTGCATCATCAATACCTATGAAGATGGAGACTGTATCCCACCTTATATTAATAGCCATGATTTTGGGAAACCCCTTCTGTACACTATATTTACTGAACATGTGTTCAATTATGTTTGGAAAAGAAATATGGATAGTGGGCTCAAGAGATTTCCATGTTTCTCATTAGATTCCCCTCCCACCGGGATCAGTGTTAGTCCTGTAGAGAAACAGAGCTGGCGTAGTCAGGCACTACATACCAGCTGTATGTAGACCTCAGATCTCAATAACACTACAAAGGATGTGCCCTAACAAGCTTTCACTCAGATATCAACCCTTGCCTGAACTCAAAGGATTGCAACCTCTGAAACTACCATAACCCTATAAATGCTTGAGCACCTGATTTATATTTATCAGAATTTATTCTAAAAATACCTCAGAGTGCAGGATATCCGTGGATGATATAGTAGTATCCGAGATTACCGATATGACAAAAGATGAATATGACAGCTTGACATGATGTTTGATTTATATTATATTACAGACATCTTATGTATCACTATATGTTATCATTTGTGGTAAAATAAAACTCTACTTTAGCTATAAAAGAAGATCTCCCGCTGTTGATGATGCTTGTGAAGGTCCAGAAAAGTCAAAATGAACACTGACATAATATCAAAATGACAATTTCAACTCATAAAATCAAAATCCCCAACTGGAACCTTGAAACAATACATTTCTCTTTATATGTCTTTTATATACATACTGACATTGACATCTCTGAGAAGTAGTATAAGACTTCCTTAGATGGAATATGACATCTACTCTCTATTTTACTATTCAATATAAGACCTTTCTTACATAAAGTTATGGAATTCCTTTAATATTTTCCTTGGAATAGGATATAAGTCATGAAGCATTCCTCTTCCAAAAATGATATTTGAAATCTTATAGGAAGTAGTATAAGACCTCCTTAGATGGAATATGGCATATGCTCTCTCTTTCTTACTACTAGATATAAGACCTTCCTGACACGGAGTTATGGCGCTCCTTTAGTTTTTTCCTTGGAGTAGGATGTCAGTCGCAGAACATTCCTCTTCCAAAACCAACATTGACATCTTTGAGTAGTAGTATAAGAGCTCCTTAGATGGAATATGACATCTACTCTCTCTCTCTTTCTATTGGATGTAAGACCTTCCTAACATGGAATAATGGCATTCCTTTAGTCTTTTCTTTTAGGATAGGATATAAGTCACTAAGCATTCCTTCCCAAGACATACATATGGACAATTGAAATCTTTGAAAAGTAGTGTAAGACCTCCTTAGATGGAATATGGCATTGCCTCTCTCTTTTAATATTGGATGTAAGACCTGAGTGACTTGGGGTTAGGGAATTCCTTTAGCATCTTCTTTTGAGATAGGAATTAAGTCTGCTAGCATTCCTTCTGAAGATAGACATATTGACATTTGACATCTTTGGGAAGTAGTATAAGACCTTCTTAAAGGGAATATGACATCTACTCTTTCTCTCTCTCTTACTGTAGGATGTAAGGCCTTCCTGACAAGGAATTATGGCTTTTCTATAGTTTAATCTTCTTTATGAATCCTTCTTAAGTCATGACATTCTTCTACCAAGAAGACTTCAATTATTGAATGACAAACCACATGACACTGTATAATCATATTTCTCTTTACAAAACTACTGAAAAACTGACAATTTCATTGGGTAATAACGACCATTTCGGTCAATGCCAATATGTTCGACATACTTATTCAGTATTCCACACATATTAGGGACCCATTTGTTGACCTCGCTTTTGTAAGTACTCTGACATAACACCCATAGATAAGAGGTATCTTGAATCACTCATACTAATTCATGAGCTTCATAAAGACTTGAAATTGATCATCATGATCATTATGTTCGCTCTTAGGTGAATGTCTACTAACAATGATCCATTTGAACTTATCAGGGTCTCAAATGCCCTAAAAGTTAAACTGACTCCCAGTATACCCATTTTGGGTCCAAACTAGGATGACACCCCAAAATGATCAGATTAGCTATGACAAACCCTGATTTGATTAAACTTTGACCCAATGGTTACCACAATGACCATTTGGTCAATCCAGACATCCAATTGACCCAATTGGTCAAATTTGGTCAATCTGGCCAACTCTAGTTAAACTTGGTCTAACTTGGTGAAACTGAACCATTTGGTCAACCACCCAAATAACAACTTGGTTAAAATGAACCATTTGGTCAACCTAAACACTAAATTTATGAAATTAAACCTTTTGATCAATCATGAATCCCAGATTCCTGACCTTTTATATAGATGTAAAATGCGATGTATGTGATTATATGCTTTAACTTCCTTAATAGTTATTCTTAATTTGCAACAAAGTCAAAAACTTGATCCAAGGAAAAAAGCTATGTAAGTTTTCCACTATGAAACAAATAAAAATACAATTTTAATTTAAAATGAGGGATACTACACAAGTATATGTTTCATTATCAAGTAATATAGGACTATTTAATTAAGCTCTGAATATAGAACCCACAGGAAAAATGGCTACATGTTTTTTAGGAATTTAGAAATTTTAGATGACAAAAATCTACTTAGCACAATATTCTTACTTAAACTGAAGATGCTAAAATAAGAGTGCAAATTTGATTTTTTTTTGTAATTTTTTGTTTATGAAAATAAAGTAAACAACTAGCTAACTTAACTAAATCACTTACAAGATGTAGGCAATATAAATAAAATATCTTTTTCCTTATCATGAATCAGTAATAAGTAGAGAAATTCTTTTGTGGAAGTATTTTAAATGTGTTGTGCCAAATAGGAGCAAAAATATTATTTACCCTTACTAAAGATGCTATAAAGAACATTGGTCAATCTATAGTTTGAATAGTCTTGAAGACCGACAAGGCAGTGAAGATACTAGCTCTCACTCTAGAGTTCCCTCTTCTTTCTCCACATGGGGGCTAACATCTCGTATTAAAATCTAAAACTATAAATCAAATTGGGGGCTTTAGCCTGTCACTCTAAAGTCCTGTAATTCTACACCCATGAAAGGTTTAATTCCCTATTTATTTGCACTCAACCTCATGAACTACATTCTCAACCATGAAATCAATATGTGCTTCTAACCACTTGTTAACTGAGATAATGTCATCTCGAATCTTAAATGTTCTCATAACAGGTATTAATATCTTAATTGGTCAAATAAAGAAGTAAATGAAGTGAAAGGTTTCTAATCGTCACAACTTCTTCCAACACTGAAGCCTAATACTTCACACAAATTCCTTTCAACACTTAATCACTTATCATTTTATGGAAAAAGATAAGGAAAACTACTCAAAATCCATGGAAAAAATATAACCGCACATGAGTTTAAAAGTAGAAATCATGCACACAAACAAAAAATCTAAATTAAAATCAAGTGTAGTCACAAAGATAAAAACTTATCTAAAATCCTCTCCACCAAATTTCTTGAAGTTCCTTTGAATTCTCTTCCTTCACTCACAATACAAACTAACCGTCAAAATAAAAAGAAAACTGACTAGCGGCGGTGGCGGCGATGGGCGGCGGCG
>JXCR01062882.1:7588-76160 GCA_002079205.1 Phalaenopsis hybrid cultivar | reverse complement strand
CGGCGGTGGCGGCGATGGGCGGCGGCGGCGGCGATGTGCAGAGGCGGTGGTGACTTAGATGGATGATGGTTGTAAATTTGATGAGTGTATGGCCTCCTCTCTTGAAAAATCTAAGTCATTTCTTATAAAAATCCAAGGGGTGTCTTGGTGTCTCTTCAAAAAGGTTTCTCCTTAAAAAAGGTGTCTCCATTCAATGAATCTTCTAGAAGTTGCCTCCTCAAAAGCTAATTGAATTAATTTTCGTGTCCATGGGCTATTTCCCACGTTTTTACCATGGGTTGCTTCAAGCACCTCTTAAAAAATTCATTCAAATTAAATAATTCAACTCATAACTACTTCTGGAGTTTAAGCGCGGGGTACCTAGCGCTTAGGCACTGCTCCTCTAGAGCTTAAGCACCAATTAATTTTTGCACTTTTCTTCATTTTTGCTCTAAATTTGACCTTTTTCACTCCTTTTAGCAATTTTCATCCATTAAATTGTACCTGAAAAAAAACACACAAATATCTTTCATTAAAGTGCAATATCTCAAAAATAGATATAAAAATGTGTATAAAAAACACTATAAATTTTTGGTGTATCAACTACATTGGCCAAGTTTAGGTCAAAATGATCAATTTTTAATCTTATAGTCACCCCATTAACCACTTGGTCAATAATAGACCCAAATGATCACCATATGGTCAATTTGACCATCATGGCCAACCTTGGTCAAACCCAGGTCATATCACCAAATCTAATGACCCAATGACTAAACTAACCATGATATGGTCCAGTAAGTCGCCTGGGTCAACCCTAAACCTAAATTAGTCAACCCTGGTCAACCTAGTCAACTTGGTCAAACTTTATCTACCTTACCATTTTTTTCAAAATTTGGTCTTGTAATCGGATTATTTTATTCTCTAAATTAATTAATCATTCAATCGATTAAAGAGAATGAAATTAAGGATTATTAGACCTAGGATTAAGTTTAAAATCATGGTTTAAATCCATGGCAAGATAAACCCATGATCACCCTAAAATCATGTTTTATACTTAAACCCTAAATTCACTACATGACAAATTGTTAATGGGTCACCCATGACCTATAAGACATAGCATGACATGACAAACAATCATGAATGACCCATGATTCATGACCTTTGACTAAAAAAACCATTATGAAGCCACATATATGGGCGAGGTATGTGTCATTCCTTCATAAGATATGGAATGGAGATGTGGTGAGAGCATCACCTTCACCTTCTTCCAATTAAAGAAAGAACAATCTAAAACCTTATCCCACGAAAAATTAGGGTCATCATGATCAAATTATGAAAGTTGGGAATGAGAAGCGTACGTGTCATCACATCCAAAAATTCATTAAATGGACAATAAAATCCATATGGGGGAGGCTGATTCAAACCATTTTGAGCAGCCTTATCCACCTCACAAGCAATCAAATGGAAGATAGCCAAGACTAAGGTTCAATCCTCATTCTAATGAGAGCTCAATATGGTTATCACCTTGGTAGACTCTTACATGATAATCCTCATCCAAAGAACTTATCCACAGTTATCATGAAGTTGTTACCTCCTTCCCCAAGTTGTTACCTTCTTCAAGCATATAAATAGGCTAACCCAAGAGCGCAAAAAGAAGGAGACCAACTTACAATTCCCAATTCCAAAAGCTCATAACAGCAAACTTATTCTCCAAAACCTGAGGAACTCATCCTCCATAAAATTAGCTCCTAAAATCCCCTGACTTGCTCCAATTTCACTCCCTATTCCAGGGCAAGTTTCGGGTTTGATAGAAACCTAATCAAAATTACAAATTGATTCTTCTGAAAGCATCCCTAAGCTTTAAGAAGTAATTCCCAATCAAAATTAGCCTTCCCCACAAGCTCTAATCTACTCCTCAGTGAAATCGTGATCCCTTTTTATTGAACTCATACTCAAACACAATTTCAACTTAAATTGAGTTAAGAGCAAGCTTCCTTAGCTCAAGAAGATGCTTCAAAACCATTTCAATCAAAATTCCATCCATTGAGGTCAAGGTATGAGCTTAAACCCTAATTTCAGCTCGGTTTTCATACAATGTAAAGAGAACCATTTCAAAACTTATACATCACCATATAGATATGAGTGACTCCTTTAGATGAATCTTTTGGGAAAATTTTTTATGAAGTTCCATAAAAAAATCAACTGAGAAATTATGGTTTGATCATGAATGGCTGTTGGTACTTCTTCCTTTGAGACGATGAACCAATCCCATCAATTTCCGTGTATTGGAAATGGATGGCTTGAATCGAGCAGGACCGCAGATCTGTCCATACGAAATGGACAAAATCGCAGGTCTGCTCAGCAGCCACGTGGATCCTTCTGCAAATCAGGCATTATTGCGTGCGCTTTCAACGGATCTGATGTTCCAGTCAGCCGCCATGCGCATAAATAGAAACTTAAGGATTTTTTATTTATTTATATACAAAAAATGACAAAAAACTTCAAAAATTCGTATCTTCACATAAAAAATCACAGAAATGACAAAAATACCCCTGGATTCAGGAGAATGTGGAGAAAATTATGAGAATTAAATCAAAACTTAGTTAATTATATTTAATTTTGAATTAATTAATTACTCCCTAGAGTAATTTAATTATTAAAAATCACTTATAACTTCAAAAAAATCTCAAAATATTAGAGATTAGCCTTTAAGTCCTTAGGAACATTCCATGTATTTTCCAAGGCTAGGAAAATTCCTTAAAATCTAATTTCCTAATTCTATAAAATATTTGTAATTATTTTCAAAATAATTATTAAAAAATTAAAAAAATGGAAATAAATTTAAAAAGGTTAAAAATTTTAAAGTGATATTTTTAAACTCTAAAATGACAATTTTTAGCCATTTAAAAATTTAAAATGACATTTTCATCACTTAAGGTCAAAATTGTAAATTTCAAATTTACATTTTAAACCCTTAAGTTTTTTAAGCTTGAACCTTATCATTTACTGACATGTAGGATCAACCTAATGTTTATTTAATGACATGTAGGATCAACCAAATCTTAGATCAAAGAAACTTAAACCCTAGTTGACATGGGGTTTAGTCATCACCTCAGGACAGTTGTGTTTAACTCATCTAGACTCAAAGTCAAATGATGAGTTCAAACTGGCACAACACAAAATTTTAACTTACATAGACTTAAGTTAAAATTTGAATCTAGTCTCAAATAGATTCAATCCAAACTCAAATATTTAAGTTTAATCCAGGTGAACCCACACTTTATCCTAATTAGGTTTGAACCACAAGTAGACCTAATTAAACCTTATTAAGCCTTAACTACATTAGGTTTAACACCATAAACCATAATTAGGTCTAAACCACAATTAGAGCTAATTAAAACTTGTTAAACCATAACTACATTTGGTTTTACATATTGAACCCTAATTAAGTCTAAACCATAAGCAGACTTAATTAAACCTTTTTAATCCTTAATCGCATTAGGTTTAACACAGTAGAACCTAATTAGGTCTGAACCACAATTAAACCTAATTAAACTTGTTAAGCCCTAAGTACATTAGGATTAACATCATGAACCCTACTTAGGTCTAAACCATAGTTAGACCTAATTAAACCTTAACTACATTAGATTTAATGGAATAAACTCTAATTAAGTCTAAATCATAATTAGACTTAATTAAACCTTATTAAGACTTAAATAAATTATGTTTAACATCATATACCCTAATTAGGTCTAAACCACAGTTAGACGCAATTAAACCTTAACTACATTAGGTTTAACATAATAAACTCTAATTAAGTCTAAACCATAATCTGACTTAATTAAACCCTCTTAAATTTTAATCACATTAGGTTGATCAAAATAAACCTTAATTCGAACCACACTTAGACTTAATTAAAACATGTTAAGCCTTAACTACATTAAGTTTAACATCATGAACCCTAATTAGGTCTAGACCACATTTAGACCTATTTAAACCTTGATAAAGCTTAACTACATTAGATTTAACATAATAAACCCTAATTAAGTCTAAACCATAATTAGACGTAATTAAACCTTATTAAGCCTTAACTACATTAGGTTTAGTATCATAAACCCCAATTAGGTCTAACCCTAATTAGACCTCATTAACCACATTAAGCCTTACTTATGTTAGGCTTAATCTAACTTAAACCCTAATTAGTTCTAACTTTAATTAGAACTAATTAACCACATTAAGCTTTACCTACATTAGGCTTCATTCAACTTAAACCCTAATTAGGTCTGTACCTAATTAAACATATTTAACCACATTAAGACTTACTTTCCTTATGCTTAATTCAACTTAAACCTAATTAGATTTAACCCTAATTGGACCTAATTAACCACATTAAGACTTACATACATTTGGCTTAATTCAACTTAAACCCTAATTAGGTCTAACCCTAATTAGACCTAATTAACCACATTAAGCCTTGCTTACATTAGGCTTGATTCAACCTAATCCCAAATTAGGTCTAACTCTAATTAGACATAATTAACCACATTAAGCCTTACTTACATTAGGCTTGATTCAACCTAAATCCCAATTAGATTTAACTCTAATTATACCTAATAAAACTAATTAAACCTTGCCCATCTTAGGTTTAATTAACTTTCAAACCTAATTAGATCTAATCTAAATTAGATCTAATCAACCCTTAAATCTTAACTACATTAGACTTAAGTCAAATCAAACCATACTTTCAACCCAACTTGAATCTAAATCAACTCAAATCCTTAGGTTCAGTTCAACATGAACCTAAATGAAATCAAACCTTAATGTTAAACTCAATTTGAGCATGAATCAAATTAAACCTTTGGATTCAATTCATATTGAACATAATTAATTTTAAGTCCTACCTACATCGAACTTAAAATTATTTCAGACCTTGATTTCAATCCATATTGAATCTAAATTAATTTTAATTTCTAATCACATGGGACTTAGAACAATTTTAACCTTAAGTTCAATTCATATTGAACTTAAATCAACTTTAAGTCCTAAACCCTTATGGATTAAGAACAATTTTAAACCTTAAGTTCAATTCATATTGAAGTCAAATCAACTTTAAGTCCTAACTACATTTGAACTTAGAGGCATTTTAAACCTCAAGTTCAATCCATATTGAACTTAATTCAATTCTAAGTCCTACCTACATTGGACTTAAAATTATTTCAGACCATCGGTTCAATCCATATTGAACCTAAATCAATTATAAGTCCTACCTACATTGAACTTAAATCATCCTAAATTTTAGGTTCTACCTACATTGAACTTAAATCCCTTTAATTCCTACCTACATTGGACATAAACAATTTTAAATCTTAAGTCCTACCTACATTAGACTTAAACCATCTTAAGCTTTAGATTCTACCTAATTTGAACAAAAATTATCACAAGTCCTACTTACATTGGACTTAAATCATCTTAATCCCTAGGTTTTGTCTACATTGAACCTAAATCATCCTCATACCATAAGTCCTATCTAAATTGAATGTAAATCATTTTCATAATAAAGGTTTTATCCAAATTGAACCAAAACAACAATAAATCCTTTGGTTATACCAACATTAAACCTAGATCTTATGTCCAATCTACCATACCTCAATCAAACTTCCATAGGTTTAACCGACATTAGACTTAAAATAGATGAAATCTTAAAAATCCAACTCATCAACCCATCGACATCGACACAAAAGACATAAAATTCAATTTAAAAGACATTAAAACTTAAACTCAAACCTAAAAATACAACTCATTTTGAGAAGATATTTTGGAGGAGGTAATATAATGTTGCTAACGAAATATCTGTCAACCATTTATGGCTAATCAAACCACAAACATAGTGACTTGGGATGGGAGAACCATGGGATCCTGATCGGGTCATCCCAAAAATAAACAAAACAACAAAATGATAAAACTCAATCAGTTAATAAATCGTAAACAACCTAAAATTTTCCAACCACTAAAATCTAAATAAAGCATTAAAACTTAAATTGAACCCTAATGAACAAAGATCACCGAATGCAACTCGAACAGATGTGCTCAAATCTACGAAGACTTCTTAGATGATACAATCAATGGTTGCTGATAAGAATCTTTCGGTCCTGGTTTAAATACTTTTTAGACTTAGTAAATTTTAATACTTTACGGCCATGGGATGACGGAGCCATAGACATCTTGACCAAGTCGTTTAAAAATTATTCAACCAACTAAATTGAAAAATTTAAACATGATTTCATGCTAATCATGCTTTGTTTTATAGGTTTATTGGAGACATAAGTTACGCTTTAGATTTACTTTACATGTTATAGGGTGCGTTAACTCTGTTTTACAAGTTAACATTCTGAAGAGGAAAAGATGAATCTCAAAACAACTAAATAACAAAAACAAGACAACGATAGTAAAAGAATGACAAACTTCCAAAACGAAATGACATGACACATAAAACAAAACCTTTAGGGTAGAATCAGATTCTTAGAAACAAATTAACCCTAGGAATAAACATTTGATGTTTCTTTTATTGACCTTGACGTTTCTTAGAAGAACGAGTATTAATGTTAAACAGGAGTTTTCTTAAACAATTTTGACTACCTGAGAAGTAATTAACTATAGGAGTTTGCTCCTATAGGAGAAAGAAGAACTCAAAATAGGTGATATAACTAAATCTATGGTTGCCAAATTCTTCATGTGGTTTTCCTTATACGAGAAATCATTTTCTCTATAATGTCTACCATAATGAAAATCATCCCGACATTTCTTTTTCTCATGTTTTTTATTTTTAGTCATTTCCTTCTTTCTCCTAAATTCTTAACATATGAGGATCTTTTGCATGATTCAAAGAAATAAGATACTTGGGGGTTGGGGCAATAAATTAGATAAACATAATGGAGACTCCTTTCAAACAACAATATCAAACCAATGACATGATGACGAGAATTAGCGACGACGGACGACACGGCGCTCCGACGGCTGACACCTTAGTTATTATAAGTTTTTTCTAAAGTTTTACTATCACATTTATAAAACAAAAAACTATAGAAATCTCTATGTTAAACTCACTTCGACAAGTTATAATTTTTACATATTATAAAGGAGTAACTTGACAAGTAATGTTTAAATTTACGGGGATGATTCACCTTAAAATTACCTATTTTTAGTGCATATTTTATGTCTTTTATGCATATTTTTAGTGATATTGCACTTTTAAAAAAGTATTTTGTATGTATTTGGTTTCAGGAACATGGAATAGACATTTGGAGAAAATGAGAGAAAAATGAGTTGAAAATGGTGCAATTCATATTGCATCTTAACACTGACTTCTAGCGCTATAGCGCCACAGATGGGTATAGTGGGTGCTATAGCACTAGTAACTTCACTTCTAAAAAATTCATTGAATTTAGCCAAATTTTGAAGGGGTGTTTGAAGAACGCTTTAATTATTTTCAAAGATTTATTAATAGGGACAAAAATTGTACAAAGAAGAGGACTTTTTGACAGCATTTGAAGGCTTTAGAAAGTCCAACTTTTGTGTTTAAGGGTGAGNGTTTGACTTCATCTTTTTCAAAACCCAACTTTTTTAACGTCCTTCCGAAGCGGGCAACGAGATTTCAATTCCAATGACCGAAAGCTTCTTACGGGCAAACTCCACACCAAAAATAGTGCCGACAAGCACCAACTGAAGATCAAAATTTACATCTTCTAAATTTTCTAGAATTATGTGCTACCTTTAAATATGATGGTATTTTGGATGATGCTATTAAACTTAGAATTTTTCCACTCTCACTAATGGGAAAGCTAAGATATGGTTAAATTCGTTAGAACCTGGATCTATTAGAACTTAGGGTGATTTAGAGCAAAAATTTCCTGCTAAATATTTTCCACCATAAAAAACTACAAAGCTTAGAAATGATGTTACATATTTTTTTCAGTTTGAAGGGGAATTTATTTATGAAGCGTGGGAATATGATTTAAAGAACTTATGAAAAAGTGTCTACACCATGTTGTACCAAATTGGTTAATAATTCTAATCTTGTACAATGGATTAGTTGGATCTCATAGATCTTTTATCGATGCCGCTGTTGGTGGTTCATTGATGTCAAAACCATTTCATGACGCATATGCTTTAATTGAAAAGATGGCTATTATTAATTTTTAATGGCCTTCTAAGAGGGTAAATCCTAATAGAGTAATCAATAATCATGACTCTGGTGCTTTTGAAATGTTAGCAAATCAAGTTGCTACAATTTCAAGGAAGTTAGACCAATTTGTAATGAATTTTTCTCAACCAATTTCAATGATTGAAAAGAACTCATTAGGTCAAATGGTAGATTCTCAAATATCATTAGAAACTTTGAATGTCATAAATAATAAGTCAAATAACTCATATTCAAGTTATATAACCTAAGTTGGAAAAACCATCTTAACATTAACTGAAATAATAATAATTCAGGTGATAATAATTAGCAATAGGGGAACAACCAATTAAACTCATTCGGAAACTAGAAAAACTAAGGTAATAATAATTATAGACTTACTTATCCTCCAGGTCTTAACAGTAATCCACAATTTAAGGAAAAAAAGTTATCTATAAAAGAAGGGTGTTACAAATGGGAAATAAGTTACAAAGTCAAGGAACTACAATTAGAAATATTGAGAATCAAGTGAGACAAATAGAAAATTCATTAAGTAATACACCCTAAAAAACACTTCCTAGTAATAAAAAGGTAAATCTAAAAGACCAGAATAAAGAGCAAGTAAAAGTTGTTCAACTTAGAAGTGCAAGAGAGTTGGAAGGTAGAGTTCAAAAATAGATTGAAGTAGAGAGAGAAGAAATTGAAGAGCCTAAAGAGGATGCTCCAAAAGGTTTAGAGAGACATATTTCTCCACTAAAAATTAACTTGGAAAAACTACCACCTCCATTTCCTCAGAAACTTCGTCAACAAAAGTTGGATAAACAATTTTTAAAATTTCTAGAAATCTTTAATATGCTTATGATTAATATTTCATTTGTTGAAGCTTTCGAACAAATGTCAACCTATGTGAATTTTATGAAGGATATTCTTAATTAAAAAAGGTAATTTGAAGATAAAAAGATTGTTGCACTTAGTGAAGAGTGTAGTGTTATAACTCAGAAAAAGCTTCCTAAAAAAATTAAAGATTCTGGTAGCTTCATAATTCTACGTACAATAGGAGACAAATTTTATGGAAAAGCTTTATGTAATTTAGGTGCAAGCATTAACCTTATGTCATTATCAATATTTAAAAGACTAAAATTAGGAGAAATATCCCCTATTACTGTAACTTTGCAGTTAGCAAATCGTTTAATAGCATATCCTAAGGGAGTTATAGAAGATGTTTTAGTGAAAGTGGATCCATTTATCTTTCCTGTCGATTTCATTGTGCTAGATATGGAGGAAGATAAATAAATACCTATCATTTTAGGGAGACATTTTCTAGCCATGGGAAGAGTAAAGATAGATGAGGAGAAAGGGGAATTAAATATGCACGTCAATGATCAAACATTTACTTTTAATATTTTAAAATTGATGAAGTATCCTGCTGTCGGCACTATTTTGGTTGGAGTTTCCCGTAAGAATCTGTCGATCACCGGAATCAAAATCCCGTCGCCCGCTTTAGAAGGACGTTTAAGTTTAGAAAATTATGAAATCAAACTGACCTCATACTTTTATAGTTTAAATGAAAGAGCACTATACCTCAGATCATGTATCTATCCCAAAGGATAAACACAAGACTTGAGAATGAGGCTCGATCAACTAAACTAATAAATATATGGCATTCTTTTGGTCTGCGAAACCATTTTATTTGTTGACAATTTCTCCTATTTAATATGAAGAATTAAATAGGATTTATATTATGCTGGGTTTGAAAAAAGCTTCCTATAAGGGCAAGCCCCTATAGTCAATCACATCTTAAATGTCCGAACTCATCTAAGAAAACTCTCAATAAAAATCAAGAAATATTATCTTCAAGGAATTCAAAGGAAAGGGCTTTTCAATGAAATCAGACAAAGAGGTGTGAAAGGGGAATGGTTAAAATTTGGGACATTTATTATAGAATCTAAAGGAGGAAGAACTAGGAAATGACATAGATCCGGAAGAGAACCTTGGTGCCTTCCCAGTCTATCTTATTGTTTGGCTTCAGTTTTGAGGAGAAAATTTTAAGTGTTTCATCCTGCCAATTTTATTAATTTAGGGCTTATATTTTTTTGGAACGATCACACAAATAGCCTGAAAGATGTGAGGATTTAGGTCGTGACGAACAACAACCTCAGAATCCTAACACAAGTTAAGGCTTATATTGTACAACAGATCAGTACAAAGGCCTAAAGACGAGGTGAGGACTTATGTTGCATAAGAAGACAACCTCAAAATTCTATGGCTTGGTTGTTTAATTCTAAGAAATGAATTGGTTTAGCTGGTGAAGTCATGTTTTGTTGTTGAAGATAGTTGTGCTGCCCACCATGCTAACTCCAAGCTCCTTGCCATGACGAGTTTGAGTTTTCTAGGGTGTCAAATTATGATGTCAAATCAGGTGGCCATATGATTGTAGTTCTTTAAATTTTCATGGGGGATGTTAAAGTTGATTAGAGCGACACCGGCTAGGATCCCACGGTTCCCTCATTCCGGCACCACTATTTTCTATTGGATTCACTTAGTCTAAATGAATTTACTAAACTCAACTTAATGAGTTCCATAATTTCATTTAGACGTTGGGAAGCCTCGTTAGCAACCGTAGGTTACCTCCTCCGAGGGATTCCCGATCATCCGATATAGATGTCTTAATTTAGTTGTAGTTGTTGTTTTTGTGATGCTTGTGATTAAATTTTGAGTTGTTTTATATTTTGAATGTTGTGGCAGTGAATTTTAACTTTAGTTTTGGTTTTGGTTTTATGGTTATCCGATAGTTTTAGTTTTCATGCAAGGTGACATTGTTGTTTAGCATGCAGGTTTGTATTAACATCAAAAGTATAGTATGAAAGTACAAGAAAGACGGCACTGTAAACTATAAAAGCGTACATGGCGATTCTTCTCGTTTCACCAATCGAAACTTAAAATGCATGTGAGGGCAGTTCAAGTAGAGGTAGAAAAGTAAGGTTTTGGTAGTTTTCCTAACCCTATGTCATATCTTGGTGGGTCCTTAGGATTTTAATTAAGGATGATTTTATTAAGCGAAGCATATTAAGTTTAGTAGACCTCTGAGGTATCCAACAGGTTAGGAGGAAGAAGTGGGTCCATGCTTCCCTCTTATCACTTGGTGAAAAGCCTCGAGTTCATTTAAACTTATTATGTTGCTTAATAATTCATTCTATGAATTCCCTAATGCTCAACAAACATTGATGTCCTAATTATCCGTAAGAGTAGGGTGTATTATCATTTGTAATTTAATTTTGAAGATTATGTGAATGAAGACCCTTAAAGGGGGCAAGCTAGTGTTGTTGAAACACTTAGCCAAATTTTAGTCCTAATTCGGCTTGTGGTGTTTTAATGGTCTTAAATTTTAGCTATGTTTACTTTTCTAATCTTCATTTAATCAGTCTTGATTTAACTTAGATCACTATTAAGCCCTTAAGACCTAGGTGAGTGTCTTAATTAATTTTGAAAAGGTTACGTTTTAGGCGATCATGATTCATTATTTGAATTCCATTTGAACATCAAATAGGGGTATTAAATTGATTAATTATTGACTTCAAAAGTCACACCCCTAAGTCCTAGGTTCATTTAATTTTAATAAACTTCCAAATTTTAATAAATTAGAAATTTATTAATTTATCCTTTTAATTAGGAAAGTGAGGTTGGTTTCTACCAATTAATCCCTTTTTTAATTTCAGTCATCCAAACAAGCTGATTAAGACCAGAGGTTGCCCATTTCTCTCCTTAAATTAGGCCTAAATGTTAATTAAGTCCAAATACCTAAAATTACACTTTTGCCCCTAAGGCTCTAACACTTCATAATTTGTCAAATTCAAATCAAATGACTTTAAAATTTTTATCCTACATCATTCATGGGTCACTTAAGACATCAGATGAGAAAATGTTTTTTTTCAAAATTTAATTTAATTTATATAAATATTTTCATGCAAAAATAGGATTTTTCAGAGAAAATTTGCTAACTTGACCAAGGTGAAGGCCAATCACTTGAAATTTGTATTGGAGGTAGACCTAGACTAGAGAGCCATTTGGACAAACTTTCATGATTTTTTGATTTTTTTTGAATTATTAGATATATTTTAAGTTCTGGGGTATTTATTAAATATATAATATTTTAAATGTGGAAAATTAAGTTTTACATTTTTGAAAAATCTCCCTAAGATCATAGAACCCATAGAAGCAAATTTTATATTTTTTTATTTTTCTTTGATTTATTGGAATTATTTTAGTGGAAGTCCATTTTTTAGCCTTTAAAAATTATTTTAAGCTTCAAAATACAATATCTTTATCTAGAAAATCAAGAAAAATATTCCAATTATTTTTAAATACTTAGAAAATAATTTAGAACATTTTCATGAATTTTATGATTTATGTGATTTTTATGAATTTTTAATTATTTAAATATTTAAAATGGGCTTAAAAATGAAGTTTTTATTTTAAACATCATTTTATTTTTATAAAATTCCCCTGATCACAGAGAACTCAAAAAAAAAGTTTTCATAATTTTTTGAGTTATATTTTGATCATTAAAAATCATTTTAGTGTCAAAAAGGATATTTAACTTGAAAAATCAATTTATGCCATCAAATGGACTCAAAATGCTTTGAAATTTCTATGGGGAGTTCTTTGTTCTTAAACAACAGAGGATATAAAAAATCAAGTCATTTTGATGTTTATGTATTCCAAAATTAATTATCTTAATGTTTTAGGGTTTATGAAGATTGGGTTCATTCTAAATGACTTGACTCATTGGAAAATTTTCTAAGGGTTATCTGGTCATAGTGAACCTGCCAAAATTTTCTTGGATTTTTCTAAGCAGCATGCTGATTATTATGATTAATTTATGCAAACAATAGACACAAAATTGAAAAATGGAGATCTCTGTCTAGAGGTCTCCTCTGACTTTGGAAAAATTAGGGAATGTTCATCATGATAAAGGCTTCAACATGCCAAAATTTCAAGCCATAGTGAAATGTCTACATGCATGGAGAATCAAAAGACTCAAAATAGTGTTTAATTAATTAAAAATAAAATACGCATCAAATGGACTTCAAACCAATTTCATATTGTTCTTCTCTGTTCACTGAGCAAGTGGGTATTTTTATTTTATTTTTGTAATTTTTCTACACCTAGATATGGATTTTTGAAGTTAGGGTATATTTTCTGAATTTTTTTATTCCCTATTAATCTATTTAAACACGCGGCGCCTCGTTAACCTACGGCGGCTCTGAAACTCCACGCGGCACGCTCCCATTCGATGTCGTCATCCACGTTAGTAGCCACGCGTCCCGCGGTTCACGTAAGGAAGAGCAGTCCAACTTGATCTTGTTCATTAATGAGATAAACGTGCGATCGAACAGCTATCCGTCATCGTCCCTAAATAGACTAACCCGAGAACCATCCATCTTCAAGGCTTGATATCTCCCTCATTTCTCAACCAAATTAAGTGATTTTTTTTCTTAAAATGCTCGTCTAGACTAGAGGAGCATATCCATACGGTTAAGATGCCATGAAATCAACTCAAAGTAAATGGAGAATCTAAATAGGCTTGAGATGAGGAGGAGTTCAATAACTTTGCTCTGAGAAGGGAAGCTTCAATCAGAGATGCTTGGCATGTTCTTTGGGGACCAAGGAGGCTAAGGATTGAGCCTCTTGCTATGGTGTTGATCAAAGTCTATGCTAAAGGGCTATTTCAGAGGGCAATTTGATGGGGGTTTGTCTTCTCTCAGTTTTGTAAAGGTGTTGGTACAATTAATTGAAGTTTGGTGGACTGTGGGAGTGTAATGAGCTCTGTCTTTATTTTTGGCAGAAGTTTAAGCTCAAAATTGGGCTTCCACAGTGGGAATCAGTGGGGGAGAATGGTTGAATTGTACTGAGGAGGTCTCAAAGAAGCTCTGTGAGTGAATTGGGAGGCTCTCTCAAAGAAAGTTTCAGCACTCCTTCCATGGTCGTCGAGGTGAGCTTTTATAAAAATGGCTAAGGGGTGGCTGTCATGGCCAATTGGGGGGTGCAATGTGGTGCTTAGGTGGACGGCAAAGAGGCTCTAACATATCATTTGGGTGAGGTGGCCTCTTGCTTTGATTTGGGTGAAGTTCAAGGGGAGGTGGCCCTCAGTTTTGGCTTTTTCGGTGACTAGGCCTGCCGGCCATGGCAGGGGGGAGGTGGCTAGGAGCTCAGGGAATCCAAGAAAATATGTCACAACAATTTAATGGGCTTGGGCTTAGTTTTGGTAAAAAGAATCTTAAGCTTAAGAAATTATGGCATGAAATCCCTTGATTTAAGGGACCATTGGTCTATGGCTTAGCTTAGGTGGTTAGGTGAGTTTTGGCTCAGTCTTAGGGTCTAACTAATGGCTATGGAGTCATTAATTTGATGGCTTCGGTGGTTAGGCTACATTTAGTGCATGGGTCCAAGTGGGTGCAAATGACCAAAACTTGGGTTTAGGTTAGGCTAGCCATGTCCTTGAGCCCAATTGATTGATTCACTTGATGTAGATGATTGTAAGGAACAAGTTTGGTGAAGGATTGAAAGGATTTTGAGTTCATTTGGAGGGACCATTTCAAGGAATTTGGAAATTGATCATTTTGAGCATGTTGGGCTAGCCTTGGGTCTAGATTGGGCTATTCAATGGCTAAGTCCAAATTGATTATTGAGAATGGTCAATAGGAATCTCATGAAGAGTTTTCAACATATATTGGGTGCCAATTTTTGGGTTAAGGCATTCAATTTGATGAGATTAGGTCATGTGGCCAAAATTGGGGCTTTGATCTATATCAAAATTGGGCTCAAAGCATGGGCCAATTGAGCTTGGATTTGGTTTATTTTGGTCACATTAAAGGTTAATTTGAGTTTGGGAATGAAATTTGGGGAAATTGGGATCAAATTGATGGACATTTGAGTTGAATTTGGGGAAATTTGGTTCTTTAAAGGCAAATTTGGGGGTCTTGGTCAAAGATGGTCAAATTTGCCAAATTGGGTCATGTGGTAGTTAAGAAAAATAAAATTAGGAATATTTTAAATATTTTGGGAATTTTTGGGGTTTTTTAGAATTTTTGAAATTTTGGGCCCATGAGGGGGTATTTTGGTAAAATGGCAATTTTTGGTGATTTTGGGTAATTTGGGTGTTTTCAAAAGGTTTGAAATGATTTTTGAAAAGTTTTGGGTATTTTGGAAAAATTTGGGAATTTTGACCAAATTTAGGGTTTTGAGAGTACTTAGGTAATTTGGGGGAGTTTATGGGCAAAAGTCCAGGCTGAGTATTTTGGGTAAAATTGGGGAACTAACCACCAAAACTAAGCCATGGACCAATGAAAACCCCATTTGGGTCCTCTATGTACTGGTCTTAGCTAAACCCTAGCCTAGGGCTAGTAGGTTTAGGGGACCACCTACATGAGTTTCTTAAAGGCTCAAGGGACCAAAGTCAGGAAATTCTGGTTTAGTGTAGTGAGTGATTGTGAGTGAAGTGAGTGCCTTAGCTCTAGACCAACACCCAAGGTCACCCCTAAGGTCAAATAGCCCTATAGGAACTCTCCTTGAGATCCCCCATAATGACCCCACCTACTAATTGCTAGAGGTTATGACCGATATGTGGAACTTCAAGTTGAGTAAAGAAGAGTTTAGAATTTCTAATGGTGAGGGTGTTTTTTCTAGTTCTCTAAGAATAGTCAATAGGAAAGTCCTATGGCTAGCCCCTAGGCTACTAAAGAGAAAGACTAGACCTCAACCATAAGTGAGGTCAACACCTGCAAAAGGTAAAGATGATGAATGTTACAGGATTGATGCAATAAGAAATCTAAGTGAATGTCATTTCAAAGCAACTTATGAAGAAAAATATGAAATGAAAGAGTTGGAACACGAGCAAAAAGAGGAATTAGAGAAATCTGATGATTTTCATGAGAAAGATTCAAATTACGTTCGAGAAAGTTTTGAAGTTTTGGACACGACAGAAAAGATAAATCTTTTTGTCCATCGATTGAAAAACCTTCTGAACCTAAATTGAAGTTACTTCCTAAACATTTAAAATATGTCTTTTTAGGTGATTCTTCAACATTACCAGTTATAATTTCCTCAAATTTAATATTATAAAAAGAAGAGAATTCAATGAAAACTTTTAAGAATTATAAGAAAGCCTTTGGATTGACAATTGCTGATATTAAAGGAATTGTTAAGAAAGAAAACTACAAACCTAGGGTTGATCCTCAAAGGAGATTAAATCCTGTTATGAATGAAATTGTTAAGAAAGAAATTTTAAAGTGGTTAGATGCTAGAATTATCTACCCTATTTCGGATAGTGCATGGGTTAGTCCAATTCACTGTGTTCCTAAGAAAGGAGGAGTGACTATGACTATTAATGAGCATAACGAGTTAATACCAACTAGACAAGTCACAGAGTGACAAATATGCATTGATTATAGAAAATTAATTCTCACCACTAGGAAAGATCATTTTCTACTATCCTTTCTTAATCAAATGTTGGATAAACTAGCTGGGCACAAATACTTTTATTTTTTGGATGGATATATTAGTTATCATCAAATACAAATAGCTCCTGAGGATCAAGAGAAAACAACTTTTACCAATCCTATGGTACATTTTCTTTTATAAAAATGCCCTTTGGTCTATGTAATGTCTCTGCTACATTACAAAGATGTATGCTAGTTAATTTCTGTGATTTAATTGAAAAAGGAATTGACATTTTTATGGAAGATTTTTCAATGTTTAAAACTTCATCTGAATCATGTTTAGAACATTTATCAAGAGTTCTTAAGTGTTGTGAAGAAATAAATTTAGTCTTTAATTGATAAAAATGACAATTTATGATACAGGAGGAATTGTTTTAGGACATCACATATCAGAAAATGGTATGAAACTAGATCCTGTAAAAATTCATGTGATCGCTAATTTACCTCACCCAACAAATGTGAGGGGAATTAGAAGTATTTTAGGACATGTTGGACTCTAGAGGTGATTGGACTCTACAAGTGATATGTTAAAGACTTCTCAAAAATTGTCAGGCTTCTATGTCATTTACTCGAAAAAGATGTAATTTTTAATTTTGATAAGGAGTGCCTAAAAACCTTTGAGTTATTAAAAGAAAAATTAGTTACTGCACCAATTATTGTTTCACCAGATTGGGAAAAACATTTTGAATTGATGTGTGATGCAAGTGATTATGTTATTAGAATTGTTTTAGGACAAAAATATGATAAAATTTTCAAAGTAATTTACAATGCTAGTAGAACTCTTAATGAAGCTTAAATTAATTATACCACAACTGAGAAAGTGATATTAACAATAATACACACTTTTGATAAATTTGGATCATATTTAATTGGAACAAAATGTGTTGTGCATACAGATCATTCTGCTATTAAATATTTAATGAAAAAGAAGGATGCAAAACCAAAACTGATAAGATAGATTCTTCTTATGCAAGAATTTGACTTTGAAATAGTAGATAGGAAGGGAGCTAATAATCAAATTGTTAATCATCTGTCCATGCTTGAATTAGAAAAATCACTCTATTTTGAAAAGAAATTAATGAATATTTTCTAGATGAAATATTGTTCAATATTAATAAGTGGTGTGTTTCATGGTATGCCAACATTGTGAACTTTATTGTTAGTGATATTGTACCATTTGGTCTGACATACCAACAGAAGAAGAAATTTTTATCTAAAGCTAAGACTTATCTTTGGGATGACCCATTTTTATATAAACAAGGAAAGGATCTAATTATTCGAAGAAGTGTGCCTTTAGAAGAAATTTATGAAATTATCCAAAAATGTCATGATTCTGATTTTGGTGGACATTCTAGTGTTAATAAAACAAGATACAAAATTTTGCAATTTGGATTTTATTGGCCTATAATCTTTAGAGATGTTAATGCTTATATCAAAACTTGTGATCGATGTCAACGTGTAAGCAATAATTCTAGAAGGAATGAGATGCCCCAAAATTATATGTTGAAATTTGAGATATTTGAAGTTTGGGGATTATATTTCATGAGACCATTTATACCATCTTTCAGAAATTTTTATATATTTTTAGCAGTAGACTATGTATCTAAATGGATAGAAGTTGTTGCTTTACCCCAATGTGATGCTCAAGGTGTTGCAAAGTTTTTTAGAATGAACATATTTTGTAGATTTGGGATGCCGAGAGTGATCATAACTAATGGGGGAAATCATTTAAGAAATGCAATAATGGAGAAATTAGTAAAGAAATATCATATCAACCATCGGAGAAATTAGTAAAGAAATATCATATCAATCATCGAATTGCTATTGCTTGTCATCGTCAGACAAGTGGTTTGGTTTAATTATTCAATCATAAAATTAAAAGAATTTTAAAAAAATCTGTGAATCCAACAAAAATGGATTGGTCAGTCAAACTTGATTATATTTTGTGGGCTTATAGGACTGCATATAGAACTCTTATAGGAATGTCCCCAAATAGGCTAATACTTAAGAAAACTTGTTATTTACCACTTACACTTGAGCATAAAGCATATTGGGCTATTAAAAAATTTAATTGTAACTTAAAAGATGCTCGTGAGAAAAGACTATTACAATTAAATGAGCATGAAAAGATAAGGAATGAATCTTATGAGAGTGCTAAGATAAATAAAAAAAGATGAAGATGTGGTATGATCAGAGGATTTTTATTAAAAATTTTGTATAATGCAAGATTAAAATTATTTTTAGGGAAACTTAAGTCCAGTTAGATGGGCACATTTATTGTGATANAAGAAATGCAATAATGGAGAAATTAGTAAAGAAATATCATATCAACCATCGGAGAAATTAGTAAAGAAATATTATATCAATCATCGAATTGCTACTGCTTATCATCCTCAGACAAGTGGTTTGGTTGAATTATTCAATCATAAAATTAAAAGAATTTTTTAAAAAATCTGTGAATCCAACAAAAATGGACTGGTCAGTCAAACTTGATTATATTTTGTGGGCTTATAAGACTGCATAAATAACTCCTACAAGAATGTCCCCAAATATACTAATGCTTAAGAAAACTTGTTATTTGTCACTTGAACTTGAGCATAAAGCATATTGGCCTATTAAGAAATTCAATTGTAATTTAAAAGATGCTCGTGAGAAAAGACTATTGCAATTAAATGAGCATGAAAAGATAAGGAATGAATCTTATGAGAGTGCTAAGATATATAAAAAAAATGAAGATGTGGTATGATCAGATGATTTTTATTAAAAATTTTGAGCTAGGGCAACAAGTTTTTCTATATAATGCTAGATTAAAATTATTTTCAGGAAAACTTAAGTCCAGTTAGATGGGTCCATTTGTTGTGATAAAAGTTTAACTCTATGGAGCTGTGGATATTAATGATCCTAAAACTGAAAAAATATTCAAAGTGAATGTTTACAGACTGAAACCCTTTTGTTTAAGGGATCAACTTAAATTAAATGATCTTATGTTGTTGGGTCAAACAGAATAAGCACTGATTACGTCGGGGTGACAACGTAAAACCAAGCTCTTTATGGGAGGCAACCCATAATTATCAGTGTGCATTTGTTTTAAATGATATGTTGTTGTGTTTGATTAAAAAAAATGTGGTAGTATTTTTGAATATATAATGATATAGTGAGGATTCTAAGACCCTAATTGATGACTTAGACGAGTTAGAGTACATATTTGGACAATAAGTAGACATTTGCTAAAGTAAGCATCGGCACTTAAACGCCAAAACGCGGAGCTTAAGTGCGGTAGTTAAAAAAAAAGAAAGATGCAAAATTAATATTCTAGAAGGATTAAAAGTGTTTTAGTGGCTTTAAACGTGATTTAGTGGTTTGTAAACATAAGTAGTGGGTCTAGGCTTCATCCAAGGCCAATAAATAGCATAAGAATGAAGAGAATTTTTACCCCACTTCAAATTTTCATCCTAAAGTCTAAGTGAAGAGAAAAAGAGTGAGAGAACTTACAAAAATGTCTTCTTGAGAGATTGAAATGAAGAAGAAAAAAGAAGTCATTAAGAAGAGGATCGTAAGTCAAAGTGTGCAAGAGTTATACAATGGATTCCTAGCCGTTAGTATAGAAGGAATAGCGGAGAACATTTCAAAGATTGAGGCCGACGTGGCTTCAATCGAAGCAAAAATGAATGAGACTAACACACTTGGAGCATATTAGATGGCATCCCAAATTTTCACAAGGGGCTCATTCGGTGCTTGAAAATAAAAAATTATGCTTTAAAATAATAAATCCATTTAATTTATAATTTAATTAAATGAATTAGACATATATTGACTTAAACTTTATATTTTTTTTTAAAACACCCTACAAAATGAGGATTTTAATTTCGCACATTATTATAAAATTAAATGATCTATAAAATATATTTTTTACTTCTCACCCTGATAAACATTCAATACATTTTATACCTCACAAAACATACATGCCACACAATTTTTATGTATTTACATTTTAGTCACCTATAATTTGATATTTATATTTATAAAATTTTGGCGTTTTAAAATTATGGATCAAAAGATGTAATTCAATTTTTAAAAGATAATAATAGTGATATTTCTTTGCTATCTTAAAGATTTTAGTGGTAATGCAGATAAAGTTTAGATAAATATGTGAGAAAATTGTGGTGTAAGAAAATGGCCAAAAAAAGTATTATAGACTCTTGCTCCTTTTCACGGAAAAATATTACATCAGTACTACGCACGTAGAGGAACATGCGTAGCCAATAAAATCGCGCCACTATATCCCGCGCGACGCAGAAAAAAAACGGCGCAGGAACACGGGGAATATTCCCCCCGTGTTATTCATGTGTTATTGAGAGCAAAAAAACGGCGCAGTAACACAAGGAATATTCCCTCCTGTGTTATTCATGTGTTATCNCAATGAGATTTCTATTTCGATGACTGACAGCTTCTTACGGGCAAACCCCACACCAAAAATAGTGCCGACAGCCTTTTAATAATTTTGAACTTCACTATCCTCTTCTTAAAGTCAAAACTCCTTACCTTTCTTCACTTTATACATTCATATTAGTTTATGATTTTTCATAAAATTTCATTCGTTTCTTCTTACATGAAACTCTAAAATTCTTAATACTTTAAAAATACAATTTCCTTTACTTAAAATAGAAAAACATAATCTTATCAATCATACCAAATATCTTTTTACTTTTAGAATTAATCTTCATTATTAAAAACTTTTACCTAAATTTACCATAATATTTACAAACATAAATATAGTCATTAAAGTTAAACTCTAATATCCAAGGTCATTTTACATTAATTTAAAAATATAGTTAATTAAGGACAAATAAAATTTAGTTTACTTCTTTTCAAAAGAAAATTTTCTTTTCCCCCAAACTTGCATTTTTAAATATTTTACAATTAATTCCATAAAATGTAGCAGAAAGGAAAAGTAATTGAATCTACTAGCTACTACAACATCCTATCAAATTTATATACATTCAGAATCAGGATAGAATGAATGCAGGAGAATGTAAATCTAGACTAAAATATGCTTGCAATAATATTAAACTAAAAGGAAGTATATTCACTTTAAAATTTTATTTTTATTCCTACCCCCAAACTTGATTTTTAGCATGTATAGAATTTAGTGCAGAAAATATAAGTAGGAAGAAAAAGAGTTTAGAAATTCTATCTACCACAAATTTCTATCAAAAACATCTACAATTATTTATCACGATAGAAAACATGTAGTAGAAAGTAAATCCAAACTAAACATGCCAGAATGAAATTAATTAAATAGAAGTCTAACTAGCACAACATGTATCAACATTGAAATAAAAAATGTTCTTCATGTCCTATTAATTGTAACACAAACACAAACAAACAAGATAAATGAGATCAATTCTTCCTTTAACTCATCACATCTCACTAACTTACTTCCAATTTCTAACGAAATCACTACACAAATATATTGGGTACATATAAATGATTTAATAGATTCTAATCCCAAAGATAAAATTATCCCTGATGTATTGGCTCCTAGGCACCAATCTCAGGCATCATCTAATCCTTTAAATTAAGCACCTCTAATAGTTATAAGGATTTTGTAAATTCATCCACATATTACTCATCAAATAGGTTATCTACTCCTACCAAATGAAAATAAGGTCAAAGAAAGGAAGTAATAAAATTGAGATGGAATTGTCACTGATAAATTCATAATGTCTCTTCTAAAACTCAAGTCTGGGTTAGACCCGAGCTGTAGTGGACTCGTCAATCCAACTACTACAAGAGATCATAGAAGTCTAACCATAATAAGAAGTTAAGAAATCACCTCCCTCATGACAAATAAAAATCAAATCAAACCACTAACAATCCAAACATCTACCAATCATTAATCAAACTAGATCAATCCACACAAAGAAAACACAATACAACACTAACAATCATGACTCTTAAGCATACTAAATCAAACCACACAAATAACTATGGGTTGTCTCTCATAAAGCGCTTGGTTTAACGTCGCTAGCCCGATAAATGATTCCACCTTGATCAAAATTCCAATGATTTAATCCTTGATCAATCGCCCAATCTTTTCCAAATCCAGGGATTCCTACAAAGTCCTCAAATTTAAATTTTTCTTTCAGCTCCTCCTTTTCAGATTGATTCATATCATTATTCCTCATATTTCTTTCTAGATCCAATATTCTTCTAGTAATTTTCTCAATTTTTATATTAATATCATCCTTAAATTTTATATGAAATGGATATGTATATGATACTTCATGATCTCCCAAATTTTGGATCAGATTCTCTCTAGATAATTCAGATTCTGGATCAAATTCTTCTAGGTTACACTTGTCTTTCAAGTTATCTTCTAATTATTCAGGAATTTCTTCCATTGGTCTTTCAATATCCTTATCCTCGTCTTTAAACTCAAAGTTCTTTTGAAACATATTTTCGAATTCTCTTCTAAATATTAGTTCAATAATTTTAAATTGCTCATCATTCATTTCTTTAGAATTTATCTCAGGGTCACTAGGTAAAATCTCTAGGGGCTAATTGTTAATTGCATTAATAATCTGCCCCAGCATCAGAATCTCGTTCATTTTGTCTGTATACCATGGAATATGCCATTTAGTGACTTTAAATAACTCTTTCATAGGAGAACTTTTACTGATTTCATCATTTAATTTCAGGTTCATCTTGTGATTGAGTCGAATATGAAGATATAAAGACTGGTGGTGTAGATGAATTCCCTAAATAGGTAGGCTATAAAATTGTATAGGGTATATTCATTTTAAGTTCATGAGATTTTTCAACATATGAAATTAAAAGTTTAATATTTTTGGTAACGTCCATCATTTCACACCTCTCCTGAACATACATATAGTCTTCTTTAAACAATATTTTATACTCATAAGTCCATTTCGATCTCAACTGTTAACTTACTCAGAAAAAATTTTTGGAAATGGTTTTTACTTAGATCATCAATTTCATCCATCCAAAAATAATCATCTTTTCTCTCAGTTGGATACTTCATGGCCTTTAAATCATCAAAAGTGGTTTCATGGTCATTAATATTCATAGTCAACTTTCCTTTTTGCACATCTATCATAGCTTGTCCAGTAACAAGAAAAGGTCTCACCAAAATAATGGGATATTCTTTATCTTCCTCCATATCTAATACGATAAAGTCCATAGGAAAGATAAATTTATCCACTTTAATAAGCATGTCTTCTATAACCCCTTTTAGATAAATGATAGATCGATCAGCTAACTGAAAGGTTATAGTAGTGGGAGAAATATCAGCTAAACTAATGCTCGATCAGCTAACTTTTAAATATGGATAGAGGCACACATTAATGCTCGATCCTAAATCACATAAATCTTTTCCACATAATCTTTCTCCAAATATACAAGGAATTGTTAAGCTAGAAGGATCTTTAAGTTTCTCAGTATGCTTTTTTCTGAAATATAGTGTTGCACTCCTCACTTAGTGCAATTGTCTCGTACTCCTCAAATTTCCTTTTCTTTTTAATATCTCCTTTATAAATTTTGCATAACTTGGCATTTCTTTCAAAGCTTCAGCGAACGGATTATTTATCGTTAACTTCTTAAGTACGTCCGTAAAATTTGAAAATTGTTTATCCAACTCATGTTGTCTAAATCTTTGAGGAAATGGAGGTGGTGGTCTTTCTAAATTGATTTTAGTTGGAGATATTGATTTTTTCAGATCCTTAGAAACATGTTCTTCAAATCTTTTATTTTTCTTGGTTTCTCTCACAACTTCTTTCTCTTTTCTGACCACATTCTCTATCTCTCTTCCACTTCTTAATTGGATAGCTTCTATTTGTTCATCATTTTTCTCTTTAGGGTTGATCTCAGTGTTGGTAGGAAGTGATCCTTGGGGTCTATTGCAAAGTGAATTAGCAATTTCTCCAAGTTGATTCCTTATGTTTCTAATCACAGCATTTTGACTTTGCAACTGGTTTCCCATTTGCAATACCACTTCTTCTGTAGATAACTTCTTATCCTCAAATTGTTGATCATTGTTAGATTACAGTGAAGATGAAGGTTTATAATTTATGTTCCCCCTGATTATTCCAACTTCCATTAGGATTTGCATAATTATTTTCCCATGGTTGATTTCCACCCCAAGTAGTGTGATATCAGTTAAAATTAGGATTGTTCTTTCAATCTGGGTTGTAAAAGTTAGAATATGAGTTATTTATGGTATTTAAAGTTGCATATGATAAGTTAGAATCAATCATATGCTCTAATGAACTTTCCTCACTTATTGGAGTAAATTGAGGCTGGTTCATTCCAAATTGGTCCAATTTTCTTGATATTGCAGCAACCTGAGATGCAAGAATTGCAATTGCATATGTATCATGAACACTGCTATATTTTTAGGATTTACCCTTGTAGAGGGCCATTGAAATACATTTGTATTCATTTCCTCAATTAACGCATATGCTTCATCAAATGATTTTTACATTAATGACCCACCAGCGGCAGTGTCAATTATAATCCTAAGGATTCTACTAACCCATTATAAAAAGTTTGACTAATTAACCAATTGGGCAGAGCATGGTGTGGACACTTTCTTAGGAGTTTCTTAAATCTTTCCCATGCTTCGTATATTGATTTCCCTTCATACTGACAAAATGAGATAATATTGTTTCTAAGTTTAGTAGTCCTTAAAGGTGGAAAATAATTAGCTAGGAATTTCTGAGTTAACTCTTCCCAATTTTTAATAGAGCCAGGTGTTAATAAGTATAACCACATTTTAGCCTTATCCCTTAGTGAGAAAGGAAAAAGCCTTAGTCTAACACATTGTCTGACATGCCGTTATAACGAAATGTAGCACAAAGTTCTAGAAAATTGGATAAGTGTAAATAGGGATTCTCCAAAGGAGTTCCCCCAAACTGATTGTTTTGCACCAATTGGATAATATTTGAATTTATTTCAAATGAGACAGCTTTTACGATAGGGGTTTTGTATAATTGAGTGAATTTTATCTTTCGAAGGATTTATATAATCCCCCAAAGTTTTATGATTATTTTCCAAGTTATTATTTTGAATGTTTTTCATTTCCATTTTTGGTTCTTCAAGTTTTTTTTATTTTTTGATTTTTTTTGTTTTTCTAACTCAGGATCATAAGGAAAAAGTCTTGTAGATCCTTTATTTTGCATACGTAACATAACAAACAATATATTAACAATTAAACAAATAAAACAAAAGATATATTAAATACAACAAAACATTTTCACAAACACCTTGTTCTTTACAAAATAATTTTTTTTTCACAACACTTTTTTCATTAAAAAAAACACTTTTCACACAAAAACAGTTTTTACGACACTACAGTTTTCTAAGTCTAAGCCTAATTACTTCAACTAAAATTCTCCTAAAGTTCTTATTGAAGCTTCCCAGGCAACGACGGCAAAAACTTGATGCGACTTTTTTATATGCTTAATTTTAAATATTCTATATAGTCACAATGATATAAACACAAGTATATGCATCGCTCAAGTAATATAGGACTTTCTGATTAAGCCCCAATTATTGATTCTATAAGGAAGCGAAGAAAGATGTCCTTAGTCAAATTCTAGTTTATTACTATTAGTACTTAGTTTAGAATGTCAATTAAAACAGTGTTTAATCTAGCAACTACTCCTAAATGTGAATTTTAAATATAAGGATAGTAACTATTCCTAAATGAAAATATTAAATTCTAAAGATAACCCTTTCTGGATGAATTGGTTTGGAGAATTTTAAGATTTTCAAAACTACTATTCTTAAGTAGTGAGTTGGATAATGTAAAAGAATGAGATACACTAAATATTGTATGTGCCAAATAGGAGCAATTCTATTTCTCTACCCTGATTCAGTGTTATAGAAAATCATTGGCTAATCTCAGGTTTAGTCCCTAAATTAATGGCTAGGCTAGGAGGATATTGGCTCCCACTCTAGAGCTCCCACTTCCCTTCCCCTGAAGGCTAACTCTCACTTTAGTTCTTTAAACACTAAGACTGAATTGGGAATTTTAGCATGTCACCATAAAATCTCCAATTCTAGGCCCATCAAAGTATATTTTCCTATTTATTTGCATCCAACCCCCATGAACTTCACCATCCATGGAATTTGAATGTGGTTCCACTTTATTGAGAATTAGACCGCCCTCTCGGGTCTTAATGCAATTACAACGAATTTTAACACTACAACAGGTCTTTATTGTAATGTAAATGAGGTGCAAGTAAAAAACCATCACATTTATTATTAAAACTTCTTCAAGCATGCATCCCAAAATCCAAAACATGAATCCTACTCATTGTAAAATAATAGTAAAAGGAAAATAATGGCATAATTCTCTCATGCCACTATTTTCTAAGAAGAAGAAAGAGTAAGAGAAACACATCACAAAGCACAAAGAAAACACAACAAAAAATTTCATCACATCAAAGAAAATCAACTAGATAAGTGTTTACAAAATCATAAGATAATGAATAACACAATACATAGCTTTTTCCCCTTGAAAGAAAGATGAAAATCTCTCCCACAAAGACTCCCGTTGATCCATGCAATGCTAGAACATTCCCTTACAAATTCTCTCAAAATCCTCTCACCAATTTCTCCAAAAAAGTAGAAATCTACATTTCTACTTCTATTCTAAGATCACTAAACATTCTCCACATTTTCTCACTCACATACACCGTCACATACACACACGCATGCATATGAGATGTGTCAAGCCCTCTTTTTTAAAGAGACACAAATTCCCTCCTTTTTTTCCAAGAGACAGATATATTCATCCAAAAGACACGTCTCTTCATTCAAGAGCCTTATCCAAGTGTCTAGATTCATTGAATTGTTTCATGGGGTGTTTGAATCACTTGGGAGTCTTTTAGAACATCAAAAACCGCCAAAAATCGATCCATGATAGTCCTGGGGCAGTCGGCACCGTTTTGGGCGCTGTTGGAGCCATTTTCTTGTCATTTTTCTGCTCTTCAGCACTATTGGTGTTGGCTCTGGCACTGTCAGCACCCACTCTACGCAGCTCCACCATTTTGCTTCGTTTGGCTCCGTTTTAGCTCTTTTTCACCCAATTTCAGTTGTGTTGCGTTCCTAACATGTATACCTACAAAATAAGCATAAAAGCAACATTTCTTTAAATTGTAATTTTATTCCAAAATGTGTGAGAAGTATAAAAGAGATTAAGCATAGAAAGACATATTGAAATGTGCCAGGATAAAATTTTCTTTCTTGCTCGTTTTTGCTCCAAATTGTATCGTTTTTACTTCTTTTTCTCCAAAACTCCATTTTCTGTACATGAAACCAAAAATATATGAAATACCTTCCTTTAAAGGTTAATATCATTGAAAATCACTAAATATAGGCATTTAAAAGCATATGAAAAATTGCACATTTTTTAGGTGTATCACTTTCATAGCACTCAATTCATATGTATCTACATATAAAACAACCAAAGTTTAATTTTTACATGCATATCACCTTACTAATGCTTGAAAAGGGTTATTTCACTTTTTAAAAATTAAAATGGTGATAATTTTGATGTGATATGCAATATCTGTAAAGTAACTTATCTACATCTCTAAAGAATAAGCTCTTGGATTTGTCTAAGGCATCATCAACCGATGCTTTAATCCTTGGCAAAGAACCTAAGGAGAATAAATGATATATATTAGATATCACATGTTGTAACTTTACTTTTTTACCATCTTTTGTAAATTACAAGTATGCCACTCCAAGCTCTATATAACCTACCTTAATTTAATATCAACTGAAATAATAAATTCACTTTCCTCTGTTCTCTTCTTCGAATTTCTCTCCTCGAATTCTTCTCATGGTATCAAATCCTATGTTTTAAAGCACCAATGTACATGGACTACTCCCCCCAAAATCTTTCCATGTATCTTAACAAGCCACTGATACTCTTAACAAAGTAAAGAGAATAAGCATTCCAACAGGTTTGAAATTCTTGATGATAAACTTCAAGAATGTGGTTACCAACCCTTGTACATATGAAAATTACTTACTATGGAAAGTAAAAATCAAAAAACTCTTTCTTTCCAATGGATTTGAATCTTTTTTAGAACCTAGTATTCCAGCCCCTTCTACACGAACTCAAGATTTCATCACAAAAAATCCATATTACCAATTATGGAAATTTGTGGATCAGAATTAAAGTGCAGTTATGTTTTCAAGTATACCAACATTTAAATTGCCTTATGTTCCTCATCTCAACAGTATACTAAAAATATGGCTCACCCTTGAAAGAAAATTTCAAGCAACCAATCACTCTAGAGTCATAAAGCTTAAAAACCAATTGCATGATCTCACAATCGGCAACATCAATATGACCCAATACCTTACAAAAATAAAGACCATGATAGACAATATAACTGCAGTTGGATCACTGATTCATAAAGAAGACATCATTTTATATACTTTCAATGGGTGCCTGCAACTCATCAATGCTTTAAAAGTGCAATTTAGACACAACTACATCCCATTTCTCTGAAGGAATTATATTCTCTTATACATAGTGAAGAAATAAATTTTACAAATGAGAGTCTCAAGGATCCCTCTCAGCAAGCTTTACTTCATTACAAACCTGAAAACTACAACTCAAGAAATCAATCTAAACCCATTTTCCATCAAAATAATTCAGTATCTACCAATAACATCAAAAATAAAGTCACAGCTACCTGCCAAATTTATCATAAGAAAGGGCATACCAGTGATCAATATTGGCACCCTGCCAATTTATAGTACGAGCATTCAACGACACTTCAAGTCTCTGCATTAACCTCGACTCTTTCATCCAAGGAAAAATAATGGATTCTCGACTCAGGAGCTATTGCTCATCTCATGCCTTACAGTGAGAATCTTCAATATCCTACTCCCTACACTGGACTTGATAAGATTGTTATGGGAAATAACCAAACTATAGAAATCTCTCATATAGGTGTTGTTTCTACCAACACCAGATCTTATGGTTATTCTTTCTACTACTTTCTTCCTCCTCACATTTCCCACATTTTAATTTATGTTTATAAATTAAATAAGGATAATAATTGTTCAATCCTCTTTGATGTTAACAGCTTGATTATTCGGGATTGTCTCACTCATAAAACACTTCTTGATCCAACATATAAAAAAATATATCCAATTACAGCATTAACCACCCAAAAGAATAACTTTATTTAGCACAACAGACTTGGGCATCCACATGCCAAAATTTTACAACAAATTTCTCATATGATGAGAAGTGTGCGCTTATATTGTTGGCTTCATTGCCAAATAGATAGGAAGACATGAGAATGACAGTTATTAGTTCTACAGGTAAATCTAAGTTGAAATATGATGATATTCATGATTTGATTTTGGATGAGGAGGTGCGCAGGAACGATTCTGGCAAGGTCTGTATTTGAGTTTGACACTGAATGTTGATTCCAAAGGGAGATCACATGACAAGAACTCAAACAGAGAAAGATTAAAATCAAAGCCTGGTCAGCAGGCAACCTGCTGGAATTATGGCAAGACTGGCCACATAGGAAGGAACTGCAGAAATCCTAACAAAAAAGAGAATGATGACGCTAATGTTGTAACTGAAGAAATACATGATGCGCTATTACTTACATTTTACAGTTTTGTTGATGACTAGATATTGGATTCAGGAGTTTCCTTCCATACATCTTCCCACCGGGAGTTGATGCGAAACTATGTTGCAGGTGACTTTGGGGAGGTACATCTGGCCGACGGAAAAACTCTAAACGTGGTGGGGATGAGAGATGTTGATATTGTACTCTCTAACTAGAGAAAATGGACTTTGTAAAAAGTCAGACATGTTTCTGAGTTTAAGAAAACCTCATCTCTATTGGGAAACTCAATGAGGGTGGTCATTCGGTAGTGTTTTCAGATAGCACCTAGAAAACTACCAAAGGAGCATTAGTACTAGCTCGAGGTAAGAAAATTGACACAATATATATGACTACATATTTACTCAGGCGTGGGCACGTGAGTCAGAGGTGCATTATGGGGAAATAGAAGAAGGTCAATTTCCTGAAAAGTGGGAGAGCGCCAAAGGCAGGAAAACTGGGCCTTATACAGACAAATGGCAGAGAACCACAAAGTTATGAAGATATCTTGGAAGATGAGAATTCGAACAAGTGGGAGCTGACCAAGAAGTAGGAGTCGGATTACCTTCCAGGGAATCAAACTTGGGAGCTGGCAGAACTTCAACCAAGGAAGAAGATATTGCATAACAAGTGAGTGTACCTGGTGAAAACTACATTTGGTGGCAGTAAGAGGTACAAGGCTGGACTTGTTGAAAGGGCTTTCAGCAGGGGCAGCATATTGCTCATACAGTGGGAGTTGTAAGTAGATACAGGATTAACTCAGAAAAGAGCTTGGCGGTACAAGGCTACGTTGGTGGTGATATGTCAATTGAGAGTGTTACTTGTGAGAAGCTGAAGTTGTGCTTGACTTCAACTGGTCTTCTGGCATGAAGACAGAGACTTTTAGTTGCAGAGGTGGAGGATATCATGTTTGAGAAAAAGTTCAATACGACTAGTAGATGATGCAGCCAGTAGGTGATTCAATCAGTGTCCCAGTCTTCAAGTGGGAGAATTGTTGAGTAATGTGCAAACACGGTCCACCGCAATTTAATTAGCTTCCTGATTAAGAATCTCACATACCGCTCACCTACCTCCCACCTACCGCTCTCTTGTTTTCTATAAAAAGCCTCTTATGGCTTGTCATAAAAAAGCTAAGTCAAGCATGGCCAAGCCAAGTCCTCTAAGAGAGAAAGAGAGGAAGAGAGAGAGAGAGAGAGAGAGAGAGAGAGAGAGAGAGAGAGAGGAATAGAGAGAAGAAAATAGAGATTTTCTTGTAAACGTCGAGGCGCTCGACGGTGTAATTCCTTGAAGAAATAAAATCCTTTGTAGCTCCATGGATGATGGAAACTTTGCCGAACCATGCAAATTTGTATGTTGGTTTGGTGTTTTTTTCAGCGTGCAATTTTTCTCCGTCTATTTTTTGCTTTATTGTCGTCATTTTTCAGAACACTCTATCCATATCTCTCTCTTACTCTCTCTCTTTCTCTCTCTTTCACACTCACACATTCTCCTTCCTTGTTCAATTTCTAACTATTAGTTAAGAATTGAGGTTTAAGGGAGGAGAGGACTTTCATCCAATTCATTCTTTCTTCAATATTCTTCTCAAAATCGGGTCTTTTTAGGATTGTATTAGCCAATGAATAATACAAGACCCTACAACTTAAAAGGATCCATGGCGAGAGCTTGTTACATGCGACAAGGAGAAAAAGAAAGCTCAAGGAAATGAGGTGTAGTTATGGTACGGGAGAGAGAGCCTACTTGTTAGGAGATCGAGAGGCAGGCGCAACGATCCAAGCACAAGAGTGAAGATGTGGTGTTCAATAGAAGCAATGGAGTAATGAAACAGTGAGGTAGCTGGTAGTGGAGCAAAGAAGTGGTGAGTTATCCTTTTGTTGATCATATGAATTGAGGTTTTGAGGAGGGAGGGATGAAGGGTAACGAGTTAAAAAAATGGAGAATAGGTGATATCTCTGATGGTGTTGTGGTGATTTAGATACTAGAACAGTAAATAGGAAAGTTAAGGGGCTAGAAAAATTGGATGATTTTATGCTATGTATGTAAATCTCCCTTGAAAAAAAAAAGAAATTTCTTGTTAAGTATTGTTCAAATAAATAATTTTGTACTATTTTTTCTCTATAACAACGATTGGAGCTGCGCCTAGGGCTGTCAATTTGGCTCGTTGTTCGTGAACAACTCGTGTTTGGCTTGTTAAGAAGCTCGTCTTCGGCTCATTTGTTAAGCCTAACGAGCAGAACATGAACAAATTTTTAAGCTCGAAATGTAAAGTAGCCGAACACGAACAACAGTTTGTTCGCTTGTGTTCGGCTCGAAATGGCTCGAAAATAAATAAATAAATACATAATAAATATTCATAAAATTAAATATTATAAATTATAATTAATTAGAGTTTTTTAAAAATAAATTAGCATATTTTATAAAATTAAAACCTATTATAATATATAAAAATTATTTATAATAGTATACTAATATTAGTAATATAAATATTATATATTTATATAATAATATAATATAAAATAATAAAATGATATATCTAAAAAAACCCTAACCCGCTAACCGGCCTTCCCATTTCCCAATCTCCATTTGCCTCTCGAAACTTCTCGGGTTTGTCGTCTCATCATGTGTAGTTTTCTGCTAATATCTACTTCTATTCTCCACGGATAGTCGACGTTGGCTCGATTGCTCAGTATTCTTGTTTGGTTGCTCGATAGTCTTGCTTCGTTGCTCGATAGTCTTGCTTGGTGTTATCTCTGAGCATCTTTTCTCTAATATTTCACGGGTTCACCTCTTATCTTAAATTTTCTTTAATTTCTTTTAAATTTATCTAGATTTTTTGAGTGAAAACTAGCTTTGTAGGGTTTTGGCAGTAAAACACCGGAAAAAAGAAAAACTAATCATGAAAGCTATGAGATCTGAGGGCATTTATAAATTTTTGCAGTGTCTTGTTTATTTTGATCTCACCACTTCAGTTTTTTTATTTAATAGACTAGTGGTTTAGTTGTTTTATTTTAAGAGGTTACAACTTACAACAACTCTTTCTTTTTTTAAAAACACATATGCTTGGTATCATCAAACTGCTGATTCCGTTTGGGTTGAAAGGCTAAAATATCTTTGGTGGTTTTGAGTGAGTTGATGATGTGCAGGGCAAGTGTTTGTGGTGTATTATTGCTAGTCTTGAAGGCTGCTTTGATATGATCATCATTATTAGGGGTTGTTTGGTGGCAACTAAGGTGGTCTTTGGTTGCACACTTCTAAATGGATTTGGGCATAATTTCTACAACTCAAATCCCTTTAAGATGTAGAAGTGGAATGAATATTTGCAACATTTACATATCCAACACCTAAACTTTTGCTTTTGCATTTATATTGTTAATTATATTTGTTTTCCTATAGTGGATTTAAAGTTGGTGGGATGTTGAGGACCTTTCTGCATATATTTATGAGATGACAGGCTTCTGCTGCTATTGTTGAGCCGGTTCCTTTGGTTGAACTATAACGCTGTGCTTTTCATATATAGACTCATGAGGCTATCTCTTATTTGCAATAAGGATGCTGCAATTGCTATTAAAAAATTTTATGATTCTTGCAATTTGATCTCCTCATTAAGAATAAGAGCTCTAACATTACTTTCCATTATGGATGGTTCATAAGAACTACTGACGGATGTAATAGTGTTATTCTTGCTCTAGAGAATTAAACGAGCAAGCTTAAGTTATTGATGTCATTATTGAACTTGATGTTCATACAGCTCAACTATCTTGTGATTTGGTTGAATTCGTTCATGTGATTGGTGATCCTTCTTTTTTAAAAATGTTAAGGTTGAAAATTTTGCGCATTATATATACCTTGCAAATGCCTTATGTTGTGTCTCATTTAGTGTTTTTTATGGCAATAATCATGTTAAGGGATAGGCGATTGACCCTTAGTGCTTGTACGTTCATCAACTTCACTCTTCTGATTAAACACTTGTGGCTTAACTATTTTTCAATGATTAATAAAGTTTTCCTTGAGGCATGAATATTCTATTTGTATCTCCTAGAATTCAAAGTTTAAACTATTGAACATATCAATTTTGATCATCCTATCTTTCATGCTTGTTCCATTTCTTGTATGTGTTATGTATGAAGTAATACTAATTATGTAGTTTTGATTTCAGTTAGTGTGCAAGTGCAAATATGTCGGAATTAAATCTTTCACAATCAGAATCATCCAACTATCAGTTGTTACTAGAAGCTCAAAATAGCAACGATATTGTCAATCTTAATTTACCAAGTATAAAGCCAGAAGTATTACCTCAAGTTGTCATTGATAATAACAGTGAAGAAGTCCTTAATAAGAAGGGTAGGAAGAGGAAGTCAGCAGTGTGGGAGTATTTTGTCAAGGAAATATTTCTGATTAAAGGGGTCAAACTACTTTTTGGCATTGCATTTGTTGTTGAACAAAATTTCAAAAATTTAAAACAGGAACTACTTCTCAACTTCTACGTCTTGTGAGGGAATGTGGACAAATCAAAGCTAAAAATAAGGAAGTCGTTAGTCTTTCTGAAAAAAGACAGAAAATGTTGAATTTTATACCAACTGATTTTGATGCAGATGTTGAGATTCCAGTTTTTCACGATCCAAAAAGCTATGATTAACATAAGATTAAAGAGATAATCTCTAAAATGATTATAGTGCATAAGTATCCTTTTAATAATATTGAACATACATGATTTAACATTTTATTGAAGTCCTTGAACCCAAATTATGAGAAAGTTTCAAGTAACACAATAAAAACTGATTGCATGAAGATCTATGAGTTCGAAAAAGAGAAGCTCAAAAAGCAATTTAGGGATATTCACAGATTTTCATTAACCTCTGATTGTTGGAATTTCAATCAAACAATCAGATATATGTATTTAACTGCTCATTACATTGATTAGTCTTGGAAAATGCAAAAATAAATCATTAATTTCATTGAATTGGATCCACCTCATACTGGCACGTTCATTTGTGATTTCTTATTAGATTGGAATATATAGGACAAAGTTTCTACTATCACTTTAGATAATACTAGTGATAATGATGTTGTTGCTAGCTTGCTCTAATCAAATTTTATGATAAGAGGGAAATTGCATTTTAAGGGATATTTCTTTCATGTTCGCTGTTGTGCTCATATATTAAATATTATGGTGTAAGTTGGTTTAAGAGAGATTAGTGATATCATTTATAACATTAGATAGTCTATCAAATGTCTGAAGAAGTCACTGACAAGGTTGCATAGGTTTGTTGAGATATCCAGACAATTAGGAATATCAACATCAAAGGGTTTGTGCATCAATGTTCCAACAAGATAAAACTCAACATTCTTAATGCTCGAATCTGTTTTGTTTTTCAGAAGGTGTTCGTTTACTATGCAAATCGAGATAACAATTTCAGTTTGTTGTCTTCAGATTTATATTGAGAGAAATATGACAAAATCAGGAAATTTATTGTTATTTTAAATAATGTGACAAAAATGATTTCAGATTCTTTATACACAACATCAATTATATCTTTTTTTGTGATTTTATGCATATAATGAATTTTATTGAATTTTATTAACGTGGAAAAAAATGATTTCATATTCTTCCTACTTGACCTCAAATATTTTTTTACCCGTTGTTTTCCATATAAATAAATTATTACTGGATGAGACTTCCTCCGATGACTATATTAGAAACATGGCCTCTTTTATGAGAGATAAATTTGATAAATATTGTGGTGAGTGCAATCTCATAATGTGTGTTGTAGGTGTTTTGGATCCTTGTTTGAAATTGAAGTTCATACATTTTAGTTTTGTCAAGATGTATACATCTGTTGAATTAGACTTCAAAATTAAACAAGTTAAGATGTTCTATTGGAAATTTACAATACGTATGCAAGCGATATTTCTAGTTCGAGTTCTGCAAATGGCAATGTTTCTTCGGAGTTGCCAAGTGATTTAGCTAATTCACAAAGTTTTGATTACATGTTTGCATTTACTGATTTTGTTATTTCATCTGGTTCTATTCAACCATCAAAATCAGATTTGCAAGTCTATCTAGAAAAGGGTCTTTTTTGGCCAATAATGAACATTTTGATATCCTTGAGTGGTGGAAGTTGAACACTTTCAAGTATCCTTGCTTATCGAAAATGGCTAGGGATATATTCTCGATTCCAATAACAACTGTTGCTTCAGAATCTGCATTTAGTACGGGTGGAAGAGTCCGACATGATTACAGAAGTTCACTCTCGACAAAAACAGTGACTGCATTAATATGCTCGTCTAGTTGGATTAGATCTTCCACGAATCGTTTGAAAACACTTATGTTAATTTCTCTCATGAATTAGCTTCTATAGTATATGTACTTTTTCATCTTAAAACCAATATTTATATATTTTTTCTACCAGCAAGAATTAATGGAAGAGGAACAGCTTGAAGTGGCTTTGCCCGAGTAAATTGAGGGGAGGGAGGAAATGATGCTAATTAAGCTTTATGGCTTATTCATCCTAAACTCTGATTATATCTGTTACATCCAAATGTTACATTTTATGGCTTATCCAACTCTGATTATATATAATTAAGCTTTATGGCTTATTCATTTTATGGCTTATTCACCCAACTCTTACATTTTATGGCTTATCCAACTATTACATCCTTATTCATCCTGAATGTATCCAATTGTTACATATTATTGGTTAATTTTTATTTTAACAAACAAAATTGGAGTTTTTTCAACCATTCATATATGTTTTAGAAGGTATTATATTTTTGAGTTCTTCTAGTAATTTAGAGAGGAAATTGGATGATTTTGATATTGATGGAATCTCTTGACAAAGCAGTCATTTTTACTATAGCTTTCCAAATTAATTTTGGAAGAATATTTTATTATGCTTTTGACTTCCTCGGATGGGTTTAATTAGGTTTGATGCATTATGGAATCTTTGGTAAGAACTTTTTTTCGCAAAGCAGTAATTTTTACAAAGCAGACATGATGCATTATTAGGAAAATGAAAATGGGAGACATCTAAGTGGTGAATGTTATGTTTTTATGTNTAGGAAATTGGGCTTTGGTATTTTCTGGAATTCTTGGTTGAACTGATAAGGGACTGTGGTGGCTGCAGCACTTCTGCCTTTTGGAGTTTCTTCATAATTTCTGCGCGCCTGATAAGCCTCTTTCATTTAATATATACTATATGCAATCCATATGGCTTGGTTCATTCATATCAAGCAAGAATCTTCATTCTTGTATACAATTCCAGCTACTTGTATTTGCCTGACTAATTTGAAAATTGTGTCGAGTTTTGTAGAAATTGCTGCTAGTATCAGTAGCTTTAAGTAACTATTTCCAATATAAGAAGGCCGCAAGTAAGATTCCTCTTGGAGTTTATTCGTTAAATTGTTAGAATCAATTCATTTTGGCTGCTAGTTCCATTAATACAATACATTCTGAATGCCAACATTGCTTTCGATTATAGTGTATTTAGAGTTGCCTTTGGTATTTCTTTGGTAATCTCGGTTCAAGGGGCAAGGAAATGACATCAATGCATTTAGAGTTGGCCTTGTAACCTTTTGGAATTGCATAATAAAATATTTTCGAAGCCTTACTGTGGATGTAAGTCAATGATCGAACAACATAAATTATTTGTTTCTTCATATATTTCTTTTTATGTTATTGATCAAGTTGTTATGCACTTGTTTGTGTTGGTGGCAAATGTTTATGTTTGGAGAGTGGTGTTCTTGTTGGGTTGCTAGTTCCATTAATGCTTTGGTATTTCTTTGGTAATCTCGGTTCAAGGGGCAAGGAAATGACATCAATGTATTTAGAGTTGGCCTTGTAACCCCTTTGGAATTGCATAATAAAATATTTTCGAAGCCTTACTGTGGATGTAGGTCAATGACCGAACCACATAAATCATTTGTTTCTTCATATATTTCTTTTTTTGTTAATGATCAAGTTGTTATGCTCTTGTTTGTGTTGGTGACAAATGTTTATGTTTGGAGAGTGGTGTTCTTGTTGGGTTGATGTTGTTGTGGGCTTGAGTTATTTATGTGCTGGACGTATTATTACTTCAAATATAATCTCTTTTTAATTCTCATTTGTTCTCTATAGCTTCATCATGTTTAAATCAGTTGAAGGGGGGACCTCCACAGTGTGGGATAAGAAAGTAACAAATATTTTCTGCGATCTTTATATAAAAGAAATAGAACTTGGGAACAGACCAACAACATTTTTTAATAAGGAAGGGCGGCGAAACATTGAAAAGTGATTCAAAGAATTGACTGGCAGGGATTATGATAAGCTGAAATTTAAAAACAAATGGTATTAATTAATGAAGGAATGGAAAATATGGAAGGAGTTGAAACGTGGATCTACATGTTTGGGTTGGGATCCGATTAAAAGGACAATTGATGCTCCCGTTGAATGGTGGGCTGAAAAATTAGAGGTATTTTATATATACTCAATGATTTGTTCGATTTTAATTCCAAATTACTTCTTTAATTATAATTTTCTAACTATTCGCTCTAAAATGTTCTGTCACATGCGGTACCAGCAGCGAAAAAGTATAAGCATTGCGAGATTGAGCCGGAATTTGAAGAAAAACTGGACATAATGTTTAAATGGATTGTCGCAATAAGAAAATTTACTTTCAACCCATGTCAAAGTACTTTTGAAGGGATACCAGATGAGTTAACTCCTGAGCCATTAACACCTGATGAAGAATTGCCTAGCATCAACTAGAGTGATACGGCTGACTCTAACAGAGCAAAGAGGGTCAGGGTTGCTAAGAAAAATAAAGAGAAAGAACGTTTGTTGAACACCTCCTTCGATCGTTTGATTGAAGCTTTTGCAGCTCCACCTATATCTGATGCGAGCATATTAGACTGTTTGAGACTTTAGCGTACTATTCCTGAAGTTGTGGCAGATAAACGATTTCACGCACATTGTGTGAAAAAACTTGAGGATTTAACTAGAATGAAAATATTCATGGCACTAGAGCCAGAAATGCATCTTGAATATTTGCGAGTTTTGGTCGATGAATAAGATTTCTTTATGGATTGTATATGTATTTGCACTATTTGAACTTTGACTAATGTCATTTTATTTTTAATATGTTTGAGACTTTTAAGCATACTACCATCTCGTGTTTGGGAATTTTTTCACTAATTATGTTTACATTTTAAATTTTTGTATAGTGAACTATTAATGTTTATATTTTAAATCATTTAGGATGGATCCACAACGTGAACGTCTTAGGAGAATGACATTTGCTACAGCCGTTGTGTTATTGTTATTGGATTATTAACGACATAGGACTAATCGCATTCCCATCATGACATCCACCTTTGTTGGAGATAGATGGGTTGGTGAAATTCTTTCTGACCATCCAATAAGATTCAAAAATATTTTCAGAATGACGTCACCTATTTTTATGGATCTTCTGCATGAGTTATGTGTAAATCACGGCCTCCAAGGTTCTTCTAGAACTACATGTAGGGAGGTGTTGGCTATAAAACTGTACATTCTATCACAGAATGAGTCAATTTGAGAAGCTATGGAAAGATTTCAACATTCATCCGAAACAATTAGTCGTTACTTTTCAAAAAGGGATACAGACACTTGTTAGCTTTGCAGCTCAAATAATTAAACCGGAGGATCCATCATTTGCTACCACTCCAGAACAAATTGCCAACGATCCACGATACATGTCATATTTCAAGGTAACTATCAGTGTTTTTAATTTATTACATTCTATATTTTAACAATATTATTACTCTCTAGCGGCCAATTAAACAGAACTGTATTGGTGCAATTAACAATACCCACGTTGANAAAATCAACATATGGATATATTGTGATATCACCATAATTATCATAAAGCATACAAGCAGCAAATTTTATGACCATAAAAGAAGGGAGCATTTACATACATACCACTTGATTCTTATGTATTTACAAATCTAACACCTAAACTTAAATTTTTACAATAATAACACCCAAATCTCTTATATCACATAAAATACCACTATTTTAGATTTTAAAATGTGAAATACAGCTTTTCAAAAAATAGATAAGGTGGCACGTACGTAAAAATTAAAGTTTAGGTATTAGACATGTAAATACATATGAATTGAGTGGTATGTATGTAAATCTTCCCAAAACAAAACATAAAAGACACGCCTCCACCAGATGGCGATCAAAGTACCACAAGAGAATTTAGTTGGAGTAAATCTCCAGGCCAAATGGTGTGTTAACACTCTCTCAAGGACAAAAGAGCAATACTTCCAATCCCATCAAAATCAAGAAGCACAACACTCTTCTTATGCAGCATACTGTATATATATTAGCGAGGGCTGTGTAATATAATAATTAACAAATATTATCTTTATATGGGCAAATTATATTAAAGAGGGGTTGAATTTTGGGAGGATTGCAAAAAATTGAGCTCCTGGACAAGTCCATAAATTGTTCTAAAATACAAGCGCATCCTGATTGGCTAATAATTTAGAACCTATGGCAAATTACAAGCTGTAAGAAACGCTAAAATTCTGATCATGAGGACTTAGATTTACACTAAACAGAATTATGAACTGTATGTTGCAGGTATTAAAAATGTATGGCATGAATGTAATAGCATAGAAATAGATAAGGAGAAACCCAAAAAAAAAAAAAACACCAATGGAAGTAGGAGCACATCAAATATTCAATAATGGTACATAAATCCAGGAATTGGAGATAAAAGAATTTACCATTTGGAATATAAGAAGGATAAAATTGGGGATATTAAGATGAGTGTATGGTATATTTAATGATAGAATGTTAATTGTTCATATTAAGATGGAGAGAGTGACACTTGCTAAAATAATTAACAAAAAATTGAATTGAAAAATTATGCATACAATACCGAGGGAGAAGATAAACCAATAAGATTGGCAAATAAAATTAATATAAATAGACTTTTAAACAAATGATAGACTAGGGGTGAACAAATTAGTAATTGTACCAAAAAAAAAAAGGATAAAAATTAAGATTAGTAACTCATCTAAACATTCCAACAATTAATAAGAATGAATGGAGAATGAAAATTCATGAAGCTGACTCCAAACGGTTGGGATAAATAAATGATGATGATAATGATACGATCAGTTTTTCCTCATGGATACAATTGCCCGAATGATGCTAGAACAATGTCATAAATCTCCATAAAATCTAGATAGGATAAGTGATAGGCAAGGTTATAATTGAGAACAGAATAATCCAATCTCCAGAATCTTTTGTATCGGCCACTGATTACAGGATTGTCTCTCTACCTCTAAGTACCTGATTCTCTTTGTAACAGAAAATTTTGGTTCCTTCTCTATATAACACTCTCCACTTTAATTCTTCTAGGCTGGGATCTAAATATATTTTACACTGCAGAATCATTCTCTCCCCCTTCTTCCTCTATTCAACTATGTATACTTCATGGTTTCAGAGCAGTATCCTTCTTTTTTTCCTAAATCTATCTCTCTCCAATTAATTCCACTCAATCATTGGTTCATTCTATTCTACAAAGAAATGACACACCAATAACTCTTCAATTCCTCATAAGTACTTTCACCATCACTCTTAACAACAAACAACTACCTCACCTGGAAATCTCAGGCACTCAAACCCTTCAAACCCTAATGGATTTGAAGGATATCTTGATGCAAGCATACCAAGGCCATCCAAACACCTCTTCGTCACTGAAGAAACAATTTCAGTCAATCCAGAAATCTTCTCTGGGATTTAATGGACCAAAATCTTGCTACAGCACTCTTTGCAACAATTTCTCCCACCTTACTGCCTTATGTGTCGTCTCTAAATACATGATCAAACATTTGGGCCACAATCTCAATTACAATCTACAAATAGATCACAAATCATTTAGCCGAAGAACGAGCTTCACAATGTTCATATTGCAGGACGCACCATGATCCAATCTCTATCAGATATTAAGAGCAAGACAAACGCCATTGCTGGCACTAGTAATCCACTATCTCCAAAAGATATAATCCTGTACACACTTGATGGTCGTCTTGTTAATCATCAAGCACTCAAAATAGCCACCAAAGCCAATTTAAATCTAATCATTCTATATTATTTTTAATCTCCCGTATGAAGGAATAAATTTAGCTAATGAAGCTATGAGAGTTGCAACTATCTCAACATTCACCAACAACCAGAGGAAGAGATTGCCAACACTTCTCTTCAACCTGAGGACGCACGACAACAAGATCTTCATCCAACAATTTCAAATAGGGTATATTGCTTCATCCACTCCTATAACCTGTCAAATCTATTGTAAGCTTGGTCAACCAACAGCTACTTCTTTTAGCATAAACAGGGCCTAAAATTCACAGGCATAGCAAAATCTCAGGCCTTCACTGATACAAATAATACACAACAACATGCATCACCTACCAACTAAATCTTAGAATCTGGTGCTACATCCAACCTAACCTTTAATCTCACCCAGAATACAGCTTCCTCCAATCGTAATCAACAAGTTTCTCTAGATAATGGCCACACGTTACCCATTTCACATGTTGGACAAGGCATTCTCCCTACCCCCAACCAATAAGTTATTTGTTAAACTCCTTCATGTTCCTAACCTCTCGCACAACCTTCTATCTTTCAAGCAACTCACAGATGATAATTCATGCCATATTATCTTTTGATAAATCTGGGTTCCAGATTCTTGACAAGAAAATTGATGAGATATTTCTCAAAGGTCCTCGCCATAGAGGGTTATACTCAATTAAGCCACTCCATGTTATCGCCTAGCCTTGCTATCTACCAAACCTATCACTGCTCTATAGGACCAACGACTTGGTCATCCACAAGCTGAGACACTCTCTAGCATAGCTCAAACCAATCCCCTCTTCAAGAGCCACCAGTAACAAACTGTCTGAAACATTTGTCATATTCCAAAAGTATCTCCACCCTTCTTTGTCTTAAATGTATGGAGACTCTTTCCCACCCTCTAATACAAGTTACCGATATTATGTAACCTTTCTTGATGATTATATACACTTTTGTTGGTTATATCCTTTAATATAAAAATCAGATGTATTCAAAAAATTTCTTGAGTTCAAAATAACGGTTGAGATAGAAAGCAATTATCACAATAAAATTCTTCGATCTAATGGAGAAGATAAATATATGAACAAAACCTTCACTATCACTTTAAAGAACTTTGGCATACATGTCTATACACACCATAACAAAATAATATTTGCATAACATAAACATAGACACCTTATAGAGGCTGCAAGAACTCTCCTCACATAATAAGATCTTTCACCACACTTTTGGACAAATACAATCCAAACAGCAAACTATCTTATCAACCGCTTACCTTCTTCTACTAATAAAATAATCTTTCAATAACAACTACATAAAAATACATCTAACTATCAAAAGCTTAAAATATTTGGTTGCCAATGCTTTCCTTAGTTATATCCTTATCAAAAACACATATTTTCACCATAACAACTTCCACATTAAAAAAAAACAAACTATCAGAATCTTAAAATATTTGGTTGTTAATACTTTCCTTGGCTATATCCTTATTAAAAACTTTTGGGTTATGCTATAGTACAAAAGGGATATCATTGTTATGATCCCCTCTTAGGTAAAATCTACATCTTCAGACAAGTAATTTTCAATGAAGATGTCTCTCCCTATTCTCAAAACACCACCAATTCTAAATTCACGTCAATTCTACATTCTCTGCCACCTCTGACACTTGTCTCAGTTCAGCAACTTCACTTACCAATTTTTCTTCCAATGCATTTCTACAACAACATACCGGCTCTTTGAATCATACAGTTCTCAACCCCATTTTCAAACCCATCATTCCAATAATTTCTCTTAGCCTCTATTTCAATTCTCCTCCAGAAAATCAGCCCCAAGCCAATCATCATCCTATGCAAAGTCTAAAAAATGGCATTAAGTGCTCCAAACATATATTCAATCTAGTACACACTCATCGATCTACAAACCCTGCCTATTTCACAGTTGCAAAGATCTTCAGCATTGGCGTCAAGCTATGTCTACAAAATTTCAAGCTCTACTTCAGTTTTCAAAATGGGCAAACCAATTTCAACCGAAATTCAAAATCCAAAGCACTGAACCAAACAAAATTTTGATAAAACCGAAACAGTCAAACCGAAGTTTAATTCGATTTAAACGGTATGGTTTTACATAAACTGAAATATAGTTTAAAGATATAAGAATATGATAAAAATGAGAGAAAATAAAAATTATTAAGTGAGGATTATATGATATTGATTACTAGAAAATTTACTTCTAAATATTTTAAGGAATATTTATATGCATACCAACCAATCCTTATGTATTTACATATCTAACACCTAAAAAGAAATTAATTATTTGGTTTCCGGTTCATTCGACAAAATAAGAAGTAAAACAAAACCGTAAACCGAAAACCAAACTTCAACATTTTTAAAACCGAAACCCTTTTTTTTTTAAGCCGAACTGAATAACCCAAGTTAGCTCAGTTCAATTTTTCAGTTTAAATCAAATAATGCACACCCCTATGCTCTACACACTCAAGGGACCTAGGAGCTTGTTCTTCCTCCCACACATCGAAATATTCTTGGTGCAAACGGGTATACAAAACCAACAATCATATCAACGATATTGTAGCCAGATACAATGCCCGTTCAGTTGCCCAAGGTTTCAATTAAGAATATAGACTGGATTACACAAAAACATTCAGTCCTGTATTCAAATTTCTTGCAATTCGTATTCTGCTTACCCTGGCTCTCACCGGCAATTGGGACACTACACAACTTGATGTCGGATATTGTTTATATGCAACAACCTCAAAGAATTGTTGATCCTAACCATCTAGAGCATGTATGTCTACTCAAATGGCTACATTTAAGGCCTTCAACAAGCATTATTCCAATGGTTCTCTAAATTCACAAATCATGTACAAAAACTAACTTCCAGCCAGGCCGACCCATCTCTTTTTCAATATTAGCATCAAAAGGTAACTATCTATCTTCTATTATATGTAGACAACATTATTTATGCAGGTAGCGACACAACATTCACAACCATGTCACATCATCATCTTCAACAAACACTTCTCATCAAAGATCTTGGTTGCTCATCTCAATTTCTTGGCTTACAAACCACGAGGATACCCAATAGTATTCATTTAAATCAAACCTTCTATACCCAAACGATAATGGAAAAAGCAAGTATGGCAAATAGTAAACCAACTAGTACCCCCCTTCCCTAACACAAAAAAATCTTTGCTAGGTTAGAAGAACCATATTCCCACCCTCAACTATGCAAGCAGAAAAGAGGCTCTTCACAATACTGTACCATTACGCGACCAAACCTTGTTTTACCCTTAATCTTCTATGTCAATTTATGCATAATCCCACCAATCACTACTACCAATTACTCCAAAGAACCTTGAGACATACCGAAGGCACTCTCTTCCTTGGATTGCCTCTACCCTGCACTAACCTCAGCCTTCAAGCATTTATTGGTTCAGATTTGGCAGGAGATACTATTGATCGCAAGCCTACATCAGGTTTTTGTATTTTTTGAAGTCAAAATCCCATATATTGTAGTTCCAAGAAGCAATTGACAATGGATTGCTCTTCCATTGAAACTCAATATCAAGCTCTCACCATTGCAGTCATTAAAATCATTTGTATAAGTGGACCCTTACACAAACTAAGAGTATCTATCCAACACCAACTCGTCAATTCTATGACAAAGTCTCAGCTATTGCTTTGGTTAACAATTCAATATTTCATGTGCATACTAAACATAGAAATTGATCACCATCTTATATGTGACTGTATTAAAGTTCAAACTATTCAATTGCATCAGATCAACAGTCAAGACCAACTTGCATATTTGATTACCAAATCACTTCCTTTTGCCGAGCACCTTGACCTGAGATCCAAGCTTACCATCTAAGAGGAATTGTCATTTTGCAGAGCGGTGATAACAGAATAATGTAATCTCCAAAATCTTTTGCACCCACAACAGATTTCAGTATTCTGTCTCTGCGCCTCAAACTACCTGATTCTCTTTGTACCAAAAAAAATGATTCATTCTATACATAACTCTCACCACCACACTTCAAGGCAATGACCTAAAGTATACTTTTTCAACATGTTATATATGTAATTTTAAAAAGGAGCAAATCTGTAATCTAATTTAACAAGCAACAATGCAATTTCTCTAAAATATTGGCATCATCGAATTAGTTAGCAGCATTAAAAAGTAGATAAATTAGTGAATAGAACACATTCTACAAAATAATAGCAATAATTCAACAAGAAATGGTCATGAGACTTCAAAATGGCACGCTAAAAACCAATAAGAAAACTATGTGCTTCTGATAAACATAATATGTATGGAGGTAACAAATGATGGAATTGAATGGTTAATACCTAATATAGTCCCCAGTCTCGCACTTTTCTATGGATTCTAAACAAGAAATGTTCAGAGCTGCGCCTCGACTCAGGGGTGAAAAACTCATGTTCTAGTTGCTCACAATAAAATAAGTAAGAAAACACTGTTCTTTGTTTCTTGAAGAACACAGAAAACAAAATTTTGCAAGAAACTAAATAAATCTTTGTCTTAAAATCTATTAGATGGTAATGTCAACATGTAATTTCAGAAACATAGGGAAAACTGAAAGAAAAGATATGGTCTGCTAACACTTACAACAAAATTATGTTGCCAGTAAACTTACTCAGCAAATTTGTCCAATTCAATCAATCTCTTCAAGCTCAAACAATAGTCAAAAGAATTATCCATAGCATCCTAAATCAGAATAGTTATTCATGTTTAATGGACCATGATCCTTCAGACTTGATAAGATGACTAGAGGATGATTTCAGAATCATAAACCTCAAAAATAAATAATCTTTGCAGTTATCCAAGATTCAACACCAAATTTATCTAGCCAATGGCATTAGCAGGGCAATAAATTCAAAGCTTCTCATACAACTTTAAAAGTAACCACTTCCTATAGAATTGCGTACAATTATTTAAAATCATTATAATAATTACCTTCCAAGCTTACCCCCACCCCCTAACTCTAGCAAGTATCTTTATCAAAGAACCCGTCAATAAGTAAGCTCGTCACGTTATCCACTGCAATCTCCTTAAATTCACTATAAAGCCAGTGATAAGAAACACAGACAAAGACATAGTTTTATAATTTCTTAGGACTTCCATCAAGCCAAAGCTTAACTGATATAACTATCACAAATAAATGTTGGCTTAATATGTTCCAGACGTACCTCTACGGGACAATAAAAAACCTCAATCATGCCTTCTATCCACAATCACATAAGAAATGGAATTACAACGCAAACATACCGCTTGGAAAAGGGACCTTCGGAAGTGACGGTGATCTTGCTTTTGTCCCTTGCGACGGAGACGACATCGCCAATCGTGCCGGCCTTTCCGCCAAGCGAGGCTACCTTGATCCGTTCAAGGAGGAATTTCTCAAGGGAAGCGATGTCCATAATCTTATCTTCCACCGGCTTTGAACAATCGATGACGAATGTCGATCCCTTCCGCTTCCCTCCTTTCGCACCAGCGCCACTCCCTGTTCGGCTCATCTTTTGGCCTCTCTCAGCAAGCTCGCTTGTTCTGGAGTTTGAGTTAGGGTTTCAAAGGGCCGCTTATGATCGATCGTATCCGGATGAACTTTATATAGGCGTTTAGATGTACCTTGAGATATGGTTGTGTGAACTTGTCTATTCCATTTGCTTCCATCCTTTATTTTACATGTCCCTATAGAACAAAATTTGATAAAATATCCTTTTTATTTATTTTGTGAGAAACTATGTTCAAAAAATTTTTAAACTACTTAATTTCTAACAATATTATGAAATCTCACAAATAATTTTGACATTTTGATCATAGGAGCTCTTTGGCTTATTTTTATTTATCATTCTGTCCATTTAGAGTATGTTTCTCAAACTTAAAAGTAAAATTTCATGGCTATAATGAATCTCTACTATCAATCTTCAAAACCAAGTGGTAGATTTTTCTTCATCATTTATGATTGAAAACAAGTCTTGTTGTCTAAATGTTGAAGTCCTTTATCATTAATCGTCAATTGGTATGTTAGAAAATTATTTTATTAGAGACATCTTTTAATTGCATTCACCTGCAAAAAATAACTAAATCAAGATAGAACAATCTAAATAATATATGAACCATGATTGAATTATATTTGACCTTTATTATCTAAAACTTCAAAAGTGCTTGATCTATTTAATAATCATCTTTAATGAGTTTCCCATCGTCTTGAAACTACGACTGAGTAATCTTTCAATCATGCTCAATACAATATCACAAACTATGTTTGAACTTTCATTGACCATTCTTGCAATNAATTTCAAGCTCTACTTCAGTTTTCAAAATGGGCAAAACCGATTTCAACCGAAATCCAAAATCCAAAGCACCAAACCAAACAAAATTTTGATAAAACCGAAACAGTCAAACCGAAGTTTAATTCGATTTGAACGGTATGGTTTTACATAAACCAAAATATAGTTTAAAGATATAAGAATAAGATAAAAATGAGAGAAAATAAAAATTATTAAGTGAGGATTATATGATATTGATTACTAAAAAATTTACTTCTAAATATTTTAAGGAATATTTATATGCATACCAACCAATCAATATGTATTTACATATCTAACACCTAAAAAGAAATTAGTTATTTGGTTTTCGGTTCATTTGACAAAATAAGAAGTAAACCCGAACAGTAAACCGAAAACCAAACTTTAACATTTTTAAAACCGAAACCCTTTTTTTTTTTAAGCCGAACTGAATAACCCAAGTTAGCTCAGTTTAATTTTTCGGTTTAAATCAAATAATGCACACCCCTATGCTCTACACACTCAAGGGACCTAGGAGCTTGTTCTTCCTCCCACACATCGAAATATTCTTTGTGCAAACGGATATACAAAACCAGCAATCATAGCAACGATATTGTAGCCAGACAATGCTCGTTCAGTTGCCCAAGGTTTCAATTAAGAATATAGACTAGATTACACAAAAACATTCAGTCTTGTATTCAAATTTCTTGCAATTCCTATTATGCTTACCCTGGCTCTCACCGGCAATTGGGACACTACACAACTTGATGTCGGATATTGCTTATATGCAACAACCTCAAAGAATTGTTGATCCTAACCATCTAGAGCATGTATGTCTACTCAAATGGCCACATTTAAGGCCTTCAACAAGCATTATTCCAATGGTTCTCTAAATTCACAAATCATGTACAACAACTAACTTCCAGCCAGGCCGACCCATCTCTTTTTCAATATTAGCATCAAAAGGTAACTATTTATCTTCTATTATATGTAGACAACATTATTTATGCAGGTAGCGACACAACATTCACAACCACGTCACATCATCATCTTCAACAAACACTTCTCATCAAAGATCCTGATTGCTCATCTCAATTTCTTGGCTTACAAACCACCAGGATACCCAATAGTATTCATTTAAATCAAACCTTCTATACCCAAACGATAATGGAAAAAGCAAGTATGACAAATAGTAAACCGAATCGTACCCCCCTTCCCTAACACAAAACAATCTTTGCTAGCTTAGAAAAACCATATTCCCACCCTCAACTATGCAAGCAGAAAAGAGGCTCTTTACAATACCGTACCATTACGCGACCAAACCTTGTTTTACCCTTAATCTTCTATGTCAATTTATGCATAATCCCACCAATCACTACTACCAATTACTCCAAAGAACCTTGAGACATACCGAAGGCACTCTCTTCCTTGGATTGCCTCTACCCTGCACTAACCTCAGCCTTCAAGCATTTATTGGTTCAGATTTGGCAGGAGATACTATTGATCGCAAGTCTAGATCAGGTTTTTGCATTTTTTGAAGTCAAAATCCCATATATTGTAGTGCCAAGAAGCAATTGACAATGGATTGCTCTTCCATTGAAACTGAATATCAAGCTCTCACCATTGCAGTCATTGAAATCATTTGTATAAGCGGACCCTTACACAAACTAAGAGTATCTATCCAACACCAACTCCTCAATTCTATGACAACCTCTCAGCTATTGCTTTGGTTAACAATTCAATATTTCATGTGCATACTAAACAGAGAAATTGATCACCATCTTATATGTGACTGTATTAAAGTTCAAACTATTCAATTGCATCAGATCAACAGTCAAGAGACCAACTTGCATATTTGATTACCAAATCACTTCCTTTTGCTGAGCACCTTGACCTGAGATTCAAGCTTACCATCTAAGAGGAATTGTCATTTTGCAGAGCGGTGATAACAGAATAATGTAATCTCCAAAATCTTTTGCACCCACAACAGATTTCAGTATTCTGTCTCTGCGCCTCAAACTACCTGATTCTCTTTGTAACAAAAAAAATGATTCATTCTATACATAACTCTCACCACCGTACTTCAAGGCAATGACCTAAATAAATTTTATAACAGAATAATGTAATCTCCAAAATCTTTTGCACCCACAACAGACTTCAGTATTCTGTCTCTGCGCCTCAAACTACCTGATTCTCTTTGTAACAAAAAAAATGATTCATTCTATACATAACACTCACCACCGCACTTCAAGGAAATGACCTAAAGTATACTTTTTCAACATGTTATATATGTAATTTTAAAAACGAGCAAATCTGTAATCTAATTTAACACGCAATAATGCAATTTCTCTAAAATACTGGCATCATCGAATTAGTTAGCAGCATTAAAAAGTAGATAAATTAGTGAATAGAACACACTCTACAAAATAATAGCAATAATTCAACAAGAAATGGCCATGAGACTTCAAAATGGCACGCTAAAAACCAATAAGAAAACTATGTGCTTCTGATAAACATAATATGTATGGAGGTAACAAATGATGGAATTGAATGGTCAATACCTTATATAGTCCCCACTCTCGCACTTTTCTATGGATTCTAAACAAGAAATGTTCAGAGCTACGCCTCGACTCAGGGGTGAAAAACTCATGTTCTAGTTGCTCACAATAAAATAAGTAAGAAAACACTGTTCTTTGCTTCTTGAAGAACAAACAAAACAAAATTTTGCAAGAAACTAAATAAATCTTAGTCTTGAAATCTATTAGATGGTAATGTCAACATGTAATTTCAGAAACATACGGAAAACTGAAAGAAAAGATATGGTCTGCTAACACTTACAACAAAATTATGTTGCCAGTAAACTTACTCAGCAAATTTGTCCAATTCAATCAATCTCTTTAAGCTCAAACAATAGTCAAAAGAATCATCCATAGCATCCTAAATCAGAATAGTTATTAATGTTTAATGGACCATGATCCTTCAGACTTGATAAGATGACTAGAGGATGATTTCAGAATCATAAACCTCAAAAATAAAAAATCTTTGCAGTTATCCAAGATTCAACATCAAATTTATCTAGCCAATGGCATTAGCAGGGCAATAAATTCAAAGCTTCTGGCACAACTTTAAAAGCAACCACTTCCTATACAATTGCGTACAATTATTTAAAATCATTATAATAATTACCTTCCAAGCTTACCCCCACCCCCTAACTCTAGCAAGTATCTTTATCAAAGAACCCGTCAATAAGTAAGCTCGTCACGTTATCCACTGCAATCTCCTTAAATTCACTATAAAGCCAGTGATAAGAAACACAGACAAAGACATAGTTTTATAATTTCTTAGGACTTCCATCAAGCCAAAGCTTAACTGATATAACTATCACAAATAAATGTTGGCTAAATATGTTCCAGACGTACCTCTACGGGAGAATAAAAAACCTCAATCATGCCTTCTATTCACAATCACATAAGAAATGGAATTACAACGCAAACATACCGCTTGGAAAAGGGGCCTTCGGAAGTGACGGTGATCTTGCTTTTGTCCCTTGTGACGGAGACGACATCGCCAATCGTGCCGGCCTTTCCGCCAAGCGAGGCTACCTTGATCCGTTCAAGGAGGAATTTCTCAAGGGATGCGATGTCCATAATCTTGTCTTCCACCGGCTTTGAACAATCGATGACGAATGTCGAGCCCTTCCGCTTCCCTCCTTTCGCACCAGCGCCACTCCCTGTTCGGCTCATCTTTCGGCCTCTCTCAGCAAGCTCGCTTGTCCTGGAGTTTGAGTTAGGGTTTCAAAGGGCCGCTTATGATCGATCGTATTCGGATGAACTTATATAGGGGTTGAGATGTACCTTGAGATATGGTTGTGTCAACTGGTCTATTCCATTTGCTTCCATCCTTTATTTTACATGTCCCTATAGAGCATAAATTGATAAAACATCCGTTTTGTTTATTTTGTGAGAAACTATGTTCAAAATTTTTTTAAACCAAAATACCCTTAATTTCTAACAATATTATGAAATCTCACAAATAATTTTGACACTTTGATCGTAGGAGCTCTTTGGCTTATTTTTATTTATCATTGTGTCCATTTGCAGTATGTTTCTCAAACTTAAAGTAAAATTTCATGGCTATTATGAATCTCTACTATCAATCTTCAAAAGCAAGTGATATATATTTTGTTATCGTTTATGATTGAAAACAAGTCTTGTTGTCTAAATGTTAAAGTCCTTTATCATTAATCGTCAATTGGTATGTTAGAAAATGATCTTATTAGAGGCATCTTCTAATTGCATTCACCTTCAAAAAATAACTAAATCAAGATAGAACAATCTAAATAATATTTGAACCATGATTGAATTATATTTGACCTTTATTATCTAAAACTTCAACAGTGCTTGATCTATTTGATATTCATCTTTAATGAGTTTCCCATCGTCTTGAAACTGCGACTGAGTAATCTTTCAATCATGCTCAATACAAGATCACAAACTATGTTTGAACTTTCATTGACCATTCTTGCAATATCAAAATCTTTTTGAAGAAGAGCCAATGGAGATCTAAAGATGGTTTGATCATCTATCAAAGATAGTTCAAGTACTTCTTAATCTAATCTGAAGATGATATGAAAACTTATAAGGATGAGTTAATCATGATCTCACAAGGTTTAGCCATTATCGAAGATGGCTCAATCATAACTTAAAAATGTTTCAGCCATTATTAATGGTGGTTCTAAGAAATGTTTTTTTTTGTGTCATCTATTTTAGGATGGGCTCATTAAAATTGTAATGATATATATGTAGATATATGATCTAATCTTATTGAATGAGCGACATTATAGTACTACAGTCACATATAAACTTGGAGGTGCTTGGGAGAGATTGGTTAGGCACTTTGAGGCTATTAAATTCATTGTCTACGTTGGGAGGTCCCTTTTTGGACATTTTAAAGCTCCTGAATTGTAGTTCCCTGGTGCCTCCAATTTTTAACAAGAAATAATTGTTGATATGAAATGATAAATGATATTTTATGTTCAATATCAAAGGGAATAATACAACATTCAATATTATTGACTTTACTTTACTGATTAGGTTGGGTTTTGAAGAACTCTTACGTGATCATGTTCAAGAGGGTGATAAGAAGTAATAGTTTGCTCAAAAGCTGGAAATAAGAATCTTATGAATATTGACATGGAGAATACTTTCATGAAGTACACTAATAAAAATGATGTGTGAATGCTTGAGTTGTGTGATACTTTGTAAATGTCATCCTTCTCAAACTTGATAAGTACTTTGATATTTTTCCTAAAATGCTTCTTATAATTAATGATAAAGGGGAATTTCTTTCATGCCCATGGGAAGGACATGTCATGGGAGAGCAACATGCGCACTATATAGGCCAATGCCCTAAAGAAGAATATCCTAACCTAGGACATCATAGGTCCTATGTAGAAATTGGTTAGGTATTTTAAGGCTGAAAATTTTATTATCTTTGTTTTACCCTTTTTATATCAAATGTTGGGTAGGCTAGTTGGCAACCCATATTTTTGCTTTTTGGATGGGTATTTGGGTACCATCAGATTTATATTGCTCCTGAGAATCAAGATATGACCACATTCACGAGTTCTTATAGGACTTTTGCTTTTAGTAGAATGCTCTTTGAGTTATGTAATGCACCTGCAATGTTTCAGGGGTGTATGATGTGTATCCTTTCTAACTTGATTGAGATGGAAAAAGAAGTATTTATAGATAATTTTCTCAGTGTTTGATCCTTCATTTGGTTCTTGTTTAGATCATCTGGCCAATGGACTGAGACATTGTGAAGGAATTAATCTAGATCTCAATTAGGTGATTCATGTTTAGGTGCCAACCATGGAGCGCCTAGGCACCGCGATACCAGCACCTAAGTGTCGAGCCCTTGGGCGCTTAGGTGTTTGTTCATTCCATTGCATATAGAGAGTCTAGCGCCACCAAGTGTTTTGGGCAGTTGTTGCAGTTCAAGTTCTAGGTCATGGGGAAATTGTGTTTTGAAGGTGGGATTCATGGATGCTAAGTCTTAAAGCTCATAAATAGTCATGTGTTGTTGCCTTTAAGAGGATTTATGAATGATTGATAGAGGATTGATATAGGATTGATGCTTTTGTGAGGAAATGCTGAAAGATTGATTTCTTAATGGTTTTTCTTGCTTTAGGGAATCATTGTTATTCTTTTAAGTGTTGAGTGAATGGTGTTCTACCAGGCATGAGTAGGGAAATCAGGAGTGTTGCATGGAGTCAACTTTAGTCATTATAAAAGAGAAATAACTAAGTATCTTTGTTTATTTTTTTGTGTATTTCTATTTTAACAAAGATTTAGTGGATTTCTTTTTTGTTCAATGCATTTGTTTGGTGAAAACAACATGATTCTTAGGTAAACCATTTTCTCTTTCTTGTAATGATTAGGTAGGATGAATGGAATGTGAAGTGCTATGTAATTTCTTTATTTTCAATTGGTGATGATTAACCTTAAGAACATAATTTACTTTTCATTCTGACTATAAAAAATTTTAAAATATGTTATGAACCATAAAACTTGGGAAAGCTATGGTAGACTCAACCAGGATAATCACATTAAGCTATGGGGTATAGGCTGATATGCTTATGGGGTGATGCAAATGTTAGGGAAATATGTTTAAGAGGATAGTTAGGGGATTTAAGGAATTAAAGTCCTTTCTATCAAAGCTCCTTTATGCACTTGAGAGATATTAAAGAAGATTGTTGACCGATTTGTCACTAAATATTTGAGCACTTACAACTTTATGTTTCATGTCATTCACTTAACTCATTACAAGGTAGAGCTTCTTAAGTATTTGATATCTTTCATTCCAAATCGCTAAAAGTAGGATTACTTGTGTAGGATTTAATTTCTTTCTTTATTGTAACACAGTAGGTTAGCCTTTCAGACTTTAAAATTTTCAACTTTTCAGGATAGGACTTGAAACCAATCGGCTAGAACTGCTTATATTTTGAATTATCTTAATCTCTGTGATATCGATATTTTGGACTCTAAAATCTGATAGTACTGATACGACATATGCACTTGTGTGAGCCCCAATGTGTTGCACCTGAAAAATGGTATCACTCGTCCCTTCCTTTGACTACCCCTATTTAGCTCTATCATTTTTTGACTTTGTTAGTAACATTTTGACGGCTTGATGTCGATGAGTTTCCACCGGTTTAAGATGCAATGATTTTTCCTTTGCCCTTATGACCCGGATGTGCTTTGACCTATTGGGATATCCCCGTCAAAATGATTATGGTTATTCTGTGGGCTTCATGTGATGATGTGTCACTGCCCATTGGGATGTGAGAGACTCACTCTCTGCTCGATGACTAAAATAATTCATCCTGCTACCATAAATTGACATTTTTTTCCAATTAAGGACTAAATTTATTTCTTCACAGTGCTTATGAACTTTTGATAAATGTTCTAAACATGTTTCAAATGAAGTTCCAAACACTAAAAATCATCCATAAAAATTTCAATTTTCTTTTTCAATTAAATCACATAAAATAGTCATCATACATCTTTGAAATGTAGCAAGGGCATTACATAAACCAAATGTCATTCTTCTAAAAGCAAAAGTCTCATATGGACTTGTAAAAGTTGTTTTCTCTTGATCCTCGAGAGCTATTTATATTTGGTGATAACCAATATATACATCCAAAAAATAAAAGTATTTATGCCCAGCTAGCCTATCCAACATTTGATCTAGAAAGGATAATGAAAAATGATCTTCCCTAGTGACAAGATTTAATTTTCTATAATCAATGCATAATCACCACCCTGTGACTTGTCTTATTGGTATTAATTCATTATGTTCATTCATAGTCACAGTCACTCATCCTTTCTTAGGAAAACGCTGTGAATCAGACTAACTCATGCACTATATTAAATAGGGTAGATAATTCCAGCATGTAAACACTTTAAAATTTCTTTCTTAATAAAATTTCTTTCTTAACAACTTCTTTCATAACAAGATTTAGTCTCATTTGAGGACCAACCCTGAGTTTGCGGTTCTCTTCTATATGGATTCTATGCATATAAATTGAAAGACTGATTCCTTTTATATCAGCAATTATCCATCCAAAAGCTTTCTTATAACTCTTCAAAGTTTTCATCAAACTCATTTCTTCTTCTATAGTTAATTTTGAGGAAATTATAACATGTAATGTTGAGGAACCACCTAAAGAGACATACTTTAAATGTTCAGGAAGTAACTTCAACTCAAGCTCAGGAGGCTTTTCAGTTGATGGACAAAAAATGTATATTTTTCTTTCGTTTCCAAAACTTTCTTGAACATAATTTGAATCTTCCTTATAAAAATCTTCAAACTAATCTAATTTCTCTTCTTGCTCGTGTTCCAACTCTTTCATTTCTAATTTCTCTTCATAAGTTGTTTTAAAATGACATTTACTTAGATATCTTATCACATCCATTCTATAACACTCATCATTTTTACCTTTTGCAGGATATTTCATTGATTTTGAAATATTAAATGTCAATGTCTGATCATTGACATGCATTGTTAATTCCTCTTTCTGCACATCTATCATTACTCTTCCTATAGCTAGGGAAGGTCTCCCCAAAATGATAGGCATCTCCTTATCTTCCTTCATATTTAGTACAATGAAATCAATAGGAAAGATAAATTGATCTACTTTCATTAAGACATCTTCTATAACTCTTTTATGATATGTTATTGAACGATCTGCTAACTGCAGAGTTATAGTAGTAGGGGATATTTCTCCAAATCTCAATTTTTTAAATATTGATAATGACATATGGTTAATGTTTGCACTTAAATCACATAATGCTTTCCCATAAAATATGTCTTCTATTGCACATGAAATTGTGAAGCTACCAGGATTTTTAAGCTTTTCAGGAAGCTTTTTCTGAATTATAGCGATGCACTCCTCACAAAGTGCCACAGTCTCGTTATCTTCGCACTTCCTTTTCTTGTTAAGAATATTCTTCATAAACTTCACATAGATTATCATTTGTTCTAAGGCTTCAACAAATGGAATATTAATTGTAAGCTTCTTAAAAACTCCATAAATTTTGAAAATTGTTTATCCAAGTTTTGTTGACGAAGCCTCCGAGGAAGTGGAGGTGGTGGTTTTCTATTTCAACTTTAAGTGGAGAAATATGTCTCTCTAAATCTTTTGGAGCATCCTCTTCAGGCTCTTCAATCTCTTTTCTCTCAACTTCAGTCTCTTTTTGAACTCTACCTTCCAATTCTCTTACGCTTCTAAGTTGAACGACTTTTACTTGCTCTTTATTATGGTCTTTTGGATTTACTTCAGTATTACTAGGAAGTGTTTCTTAGGATCTATTACTTAATGAATTTGTTATTTGTCTCAATTGATTCTCAATATTTACTTTGTAACTAATTTCTCATTTGTAACACCACTTCTTTTATAGACAACTTATTATCCTTAAATTGTGGATAACTGTTAAAATCTGGAGAGTAAATAACTCTATAATTTCTATTCTCTTGGTTGTTCTAGTTTCCCAATGGGTTTACATGATTATTCCTCCATTGCTGATTATTACCACCTGAAGTATTATTTCAGTTAAATTTTGGATGGTTCTTCCAACCTGGGTTATAATAGTTTGAATATGAGTTATTCTGCTTATTGGTTATGGCATTCAAAGTTTCTAATGATGTTTGAGAATATACCATTTTGGCTTAATTAATTTTCTTCAATAATTATAATTTGTTGAGAAAAATTCAATCCAAATTGGTCTAACTTCCTTGAAATTGCAGCAACTTAATTTGCTAATATTGCAAAAACATCAGATTCATGAATATTGGCTACTTTCTTAGGATTTATCCTTTCAAATAGCTATTGAAAATTATTAGTAGTCATCTCTTCAATTAAAGCATAAGTTTCATGAAATGATTTTGACATCAATGAACCACCAGTAGTGGCACCGATAATAACTCTAAGAAATCCAACTAATTCATTGTAAAATGTTTGAATTATTAACTAATATGGTGTAGCATAGTGTGGACACTTTCTCAGTAATTCCTTAAATCATTTTCATGCTTCATAAAAAGATTCCCCTTCAAACTGACAAAAAGATGTAATATCATTTCTAAATTTCACAGTTTTTTATGATGGAAAATATTTAGCAAGGAATTTCTATGCTAAATCACCCCAAGTTTTGATGGATCCAGGTGCTAACGAATGTAACCATATCTTAGTCTTATACCTCAGTGAGAAAGAAAAAATTCTAAGTCTTATAGCATCATCTGATACACCATCATATTTAAATGTAGCACACAATTCTAGAAAATTGGCAAGATGCTATAAAGTCTTGAAGATGGGTTAGGTAAGGAACAATGACTAATCTAAAGTCATATAAGAGTAATGATATTTTTTGCTCTTACTAGAGATGCTAAAAAGAACATTGACTAATCTATAGTTTGAATAGTCTTGAAGACGGGTTAGGTAAGGAAGATATTAGCTCTCTCTAGAGTTCCCTCTTCTCCCTCCATATGGGGACTAACTTCTCGCATCAAAACCTAAAGTTATAAATCAAATTGGGTGCTTTAGCCTATCATTCTAAAGTCCTCTAATTCCAATCCCTTCAAAATTTATTTCCCTATTTATTTGCACTCTACCCCATAAACTATATTCTCATCGATGAAATCAAATATGATTAATACCATCTCGGATCTTACATGTTCTCACAACAGATATTAACATCTTAATTAGCCAAATCAAGAAGTAAATGAAGTATAATGTTTAAAATCATCACAACTTCTTCCAACATTAAGGACTAATACTTCACATCACTTCCATCCAATACTTAATCACTTATCATTTTATGGAAAAAGATAAAGTAAACTACTCAAAATTGGTGGAGAAAACACAACCACAATTGAGTTTGAAATTAGAAATCATGCACACAAACAAAAAATCTAAATTAAAATCAAATGTAGTCACAAAGATAAAAACTTATCTCAAAATCCTCTCCACCAAAGTCTTGAAGTTTCTTTGAGTTTCCTCCTTCACTTACAATACAAACTAAAATTAAAGATAAAATGAAAAGTAGGCGGCGACGATGGTTGTGGGCGGCAACGTGTGGTGGTTGGCTCTGAATCGGTCGATGGATGATGATTGATCCTCTTCAATCCAAGTCTTCTTTTATAATTTTCCAAAAGGTGTTTTGGTGTCTCTTCAAAAAGTGTCCCCATTCAATGAATCTTCTAGAATTTTTCTCCTTTCAAAAGCCAATTGAATGAATTTTTGTGTTCATTAACTATTTCACACATTTTCACCAAGAGTTGCTTCATACACCTCTTCAAAAATTTATTCAAATTCAATGAATCATCAATTAACTACTTCGGGCGCTTAAGCGCGGGGTACCTGACACTTAGGTATAACTCTCTCTGTTTAACTGGTGCGTAAGCGCCAGTCCTGGACGCTTAGGCGTCTCAATTCATTTTCGTACATTTTTCATTTTTGCTCTAAATTTGATCATTTTTCACTCTTTTCATCATTTTTTATCCATTTAATTGTACCTGAAAGAAAAACACACAAATATCTTTCATTAAAGCGCAATATCTCAAAAATAGGTATAAAAATGTGTACATAAAGACTATATATTTTAAGTGTATCACCCTACACTATGCATACACTTAGATTGTGTGATAGGACATTGATCCACCTCAAAATAATCTACTTTTAGTGCATATTTTATAAGCATTTTATGTACTTTTTTGATGATATTGCACTTTAAATGAATGTATTTTGCATGTTTTTGGTTTCAGTACATGGAATGGAAATTTAGAGAAAATGAGAAAAAAAATGGAGTAAAAATGATGATTTTTGTGTGGCGCTATAAGCCACCCCTTAGCGTTATAGCACCACCGTTGAGCGAGAAGGGTGTAATAGCACTCCTGACTGGCATTATAACACTAAGAATTACCTTTCTAGAAGATACATCAACTTTAACTGAATTTTGGAGGGATGTTTGAAGCAACCCCCCTTGCTTATTTTCTGTTTTCTATTTAATGAGAAGAATTTGGCTGAATTTAGAGACCTTTTGGAGCCTTAAAATTTCAATTGGGTGGCAATAGTGAGTTAGGTTTTTCATATTTTGTGTTCAAGTGTAAGTGTGAGTGTGTTTTTGTGTGAAGAAGTTTGGAGATTTCTTAGAGGAAACTCCAGAAGTTTGCTTAGGGAGAAGACATAAGGTATTTTGTATTTGTGTTTGAGTTTTTGTTGTAAACTTGGATTCCAATGCAAATATTTTATTTTTGTTTAATCTTCATGAATTTTGAGTAGTTCTCTTTCTTTCTTATTGCATATGAGAATTAATTTTGTGGGATGAGAATGATTTAAAGATTTTTTTTTATCTTAAAAATTGTGATGGTATTTTCCTTGAATCTTCATTTACTCTACAAACTTGCCACTTATGAGGTTAAAATCCGTTGAGAAACATAATGACCTAAGAAGGCTATGATTTCACTCAACTAGTAGATACCACACTTCATTCTAGACAGTCATTGCGATCACCTAAGGGGGAGTGCAAATAAATAGGGAGATAAGTTTTGATTGGCGTAGAATTGGTTAGATCTAAAGTGACATACTATATTCTTATCAGTTTGGCTTAAGGTTTAGTACTCTGGTGCTGGGATTCAGTCATTATGATGGCATAGGCTAGGGGCATCTAGAGGTGAGAGGCTAGATAACACTGATGTGGAGTCGAGATGTTAAGAAATTGACCTTAAGGCTAGATAACACTGATAATGTTCTTTGCAAGCACCAGAAGGGGCAAAGAATAAAGTATGCTTCTATTTGTCACAATACCTCAATTTTGTCTTAAATCATTTGAATCCTACATAGATTAAAATCCCTTTGCAAAGAGAAAGGTTTTTTATAATGTTCAAACTAATTGTTATATTTTGTTAAGCTATTACATTTAGTTGTTACTTTCTTTTTAGCTCTTTTAGTAGTAATTTTTGGTAAGCATATCATTTTAAATCTTTTATCTTTTTAATTTGCAATTTAAATAGAATTTATGTAAATTGATTTTAAGATTTACTGCATTCCTCGTGGGATCGATACTGGGGTTTTTAAGGAAAATCCTATATTACTTAAAATGATACGTACACTTTCGTAGTACCCCTAATGTGAAAATATATTATGTAATTCATAAATAATTGCAAGTGTTCCCACTAGCTGTTAGATATAAATTGACATATATTTTCTAACATAATTAAGGAGATTAAAAATACTTGTAAGTGTGGGTTGGGTCAGACATTATGGTAGATGGTGTGCTAAGCTAGGGCTATGATGCTAGATAGTCTTTTTGATGTCCTGACTATAGTTCTCTGTTGATTTAATTTTTTTAGCTAGGCATCACTTTTGTGTTGCCTTGTATGTTTACTGGGTGTGAGATTTGTACTTTATTGCATTAGGGGTGGTCTTTTTATAGGGAGTCATCTCCAACAGAGAGGAGTTGTAATGCTTTAAAGTTAACCCTTTGTTAGTTATCCTTCTATGATTGATGTCACGCCTCGAGATTTGTGCTAAATGATGAAAATTTATTGATGGCATATCAAGAGGGTAACAAGTAGTAGGCTGCTTAAAAGCTACAAGATGGGTACAACAATTTCCAGAATATATAAATATAGAGTACTTTCATGAATTACATGATAAAAATATTTTGCTAAAGCTTAGGTTAAGCTACTTTATAGATCTTGTTCTCTTCTACCTTGATAAATACATTGATATTCTTTTTGAAACATCTTTCATAGTTAATGAATTTATTGCATACCTATAAGGAAGGATGACGTGGGAGAGGGCTAGAGGGCATTTCAAAAGCTAAAGTGGGGCATGGTGTGCAATAAGGAAAATTTCCCAAGGAAGAATGTTCAAACCTAAAACATAATAACTATATATGCAATGCCACTACAATATTGCAACATGTATGGTTTAAAAGAAGGCTACTAAAAATTAAGAGATATTCAACTAAGATATTTACCAATCTATAAAAAATGCACAATCCTAAGGATTCAAGTGATATTTATCAATGAAGACCAATTATCTATGTTTAAGTCTTGAATGTTTGGATTAATTAGTAACTCTAAGAAAAAGTATATAAGGGTGGGCACTAAAATTGGAATTTGATTTTAACAGTTGAATACTCCCATTATATGATTTGATAATGAAATTATAAATATTTTAAATTATATAAATATGACTTAAGCACTTGAAAATTATTTATATTAATTGCACTTTTTTTGCAACAATTTGATTCTTTATCTTACTTTGTAACACAATAAGTTTGGTGTTTTTTGAAAAATGATGAATTATTTTATTAATATTATGCATTAGTGGTTTTTAAAATCTAGAAGTATAAAAGCACTCATGTATATCAGTAGAGAGGAGTAACAAAATTTTGAATTAATGATTTGATGAAAAGCTCAAATATTTTTGTGATGAACTAGAATAAATTTTATTAACTTATATATTATATATCACTTTCTACGATATTCATAATGTTACTTATTTGTAACCTCAATTGCCCTTCACTGTTGATCTTGCATGAAATGATGAAACCATTCTATAATTTCTTTTATAGGCCACTTAAGAAATATGGGCTATTTGAAAAAATATAGGATGTAGAGGAGAGACACCAAAGATGAATTCCTAAGGGCTACAATAAGATAATCTATTTTAATATTTAAAAGAAACTTAACTTATACAGGTAGTCTGTGTTCATATGATTTGATAATTGCTCTAAGTCTTATTTGTAGCTATCACCGAAGAATGATGCAAAATAGTACTTGCTGCATATTCTTTCGAAAAAAATCTATAGAGGTAACACATAATTATATGTGATTTTCTTTGAAGCTTTATTCAAAAAAAAAAAAAAGCAGTCCATGGGTCGAGTTATGATTTATGAATTTAACATTAATTCTTTATTTACATTCATTACTCTAGTTTACAAAACTCTATTATTGAAGTTGTAAATGTTGTTATGGATGCTATAAATTATATTAATTTTCTAAAATAAGCTCTATTATTTTTATTGTTTAATGTATGTATTTATGCTATTGTGTTATGACAATTGTGTTGCTTTCTCATAATCTACTTATTATATTATGAATGTTGTGTTCAGTTCTTATAATCCATTATACATTTACAGAAGTTTATGTTAAAGCTATTGTATTTTATGTTTATATTATACTCTTTTTGGCATAATTGATGAATTAATTAGAGAATAATGTATTCTATTGTGCCATTGTTATTTTAATTATAATTTAGTTGTGTTAGCCTATGTTTTAACCAATACTTTTCGAATGTTGATCGAACACTACATAAATAATGATAGAACCGTAAGTAATCTATCTTTAAATAGTATTTATATAAGTTAAAATCCAGGATAAAAAAATGAATGAGCTTCTCCAAACCTTGATTGAAGAATCTCCATATCTTATGAAATCTTCTTCAAGTTATCTTTGATTCGCAGTTGCNTTATTTTAATTATAATTTAGTTGTGTTAGCCTATGTTTTAACCAATACTTTTCGAATGTTGATCGAACACTAAATAAATAATGATAGAACCGTAAGTAATCTATCTTTAAATAGTATTTATATAAGTTAAAATCCAGGATAAAAAAATGAATGAGCTTCTCCAAACCTTGATTGAAGAATCTCCATATCTTTATGAAATCTTCTTCAACTTATCTTTGATTCGCAGTTGCATAATGATCACTTTGTTTTTCATACTATTGACTAAATAGTTTTTCAACCACAATCCATGCATCTTCAGATTAGGATAAGTCAATGATCGAATCATTTATAAACCCATTCTATATACTTAAACATCAAAGTTAGACTGTAGTTATTCCTCATTAGGATTATTTGGCCTAGAAGAAACTTTTGGGCATATTTCTCCAAGAAAAAAAAGAGGATAAGCATGTTTCTTTAATTTTTGTTGTTATGGTGCATATACTCAAATTGCCCTAAAATTTTATTGGAATATCTCATTAATTTTTAGTGAGAAATATTTTAATGAATTTATTTTCTTGTGTAGTTAGTGTATTATACAAAATCATTTAAAATTTACATTCATCCCAATAATAAATTAATAAAAATATTTTAAAAGATAATTTATGAGAAATATTTTTCAATAATTTTATCTATGTTCTTCGTACAAACATTACATCAAATTTGATTGAGGTGGTCTAAACTTGAAATATAAAAAATTTGATTTTGGTTTTAAGTTAAAAATTAGTGATTTAAGATAAAATTTTAATTGATTTGAGTTTAAAATAACATTTTATTTAATACTTTTTTAAAAAATTTAAACTTTTTTTTGTTAAGAAGGAAGAGAGTTATGATGAAGGTGTTGACATAATGGAGGCATTAAACGATTGAATCTTGAAAGAATCATATAACACCTTGAAGATATCACTAAATTATGAATGATAAACTATTAGGCATGAAATTCANACTTTTTTTTGTTAAGAAGGAAGAGAGTTATGATGAAGGTGTTGACATAATGGAGGCATTAAACGATTGAATATTGGAAGAATCATATAACACCTTGAAGATATCACTAAATTATGAATGATAAATTATTAGGCATGAAATTCATGCTCATGACATTGAAAAAATATTTCTCCTTCAACTACTAAGCCATATGTCATTTTACAATTTACTTATACTTTGAAGTTATGTCATAATTGTCAATGACATGGCCAAGTTGTGTATGCCACATATCTCATTCATGATTTTAGATGCATTATAGCCTCAATTAATCTTTTTGAGATGTGTGCTTACATTATTGATGATGTATTTTAATGTATACATGTACTCACAAAAAATAAACGGGCAATAACATAAAACTAACAACTTCCCTATTTACAAAACCAACACCCTTTTCTTCTAATTTTCAATCAGCGCTCAAATATCAAAATTCACCATAAAACTTCAACTCATACTTTTAATTTTAATCAAAAACCCAATTAATCGATCACGACATTCGTAAATGCATCGGTCTGGGAGTTAAAAAAAAAAAGACGTAAGTGCTAATTTTGTAAATAACAAAGTTTTGAGTGTTATGCACGCAATTCTCCTATAAAAACTCCATATCTTTCTTGTGTGATAGAAAAATCTCATAATACACATAAAAGACTTGATCATAGTGTCCTAAACATCACTTTTTTTTTTGGCAAAATGGCAAAAATGAAAATAAAAGTATAAAATAACATTAATAAGCACTTAAAATGATATTGTGTGGAAGAATTGATAAGTACCAAAATAAAATACAAAATCATAATTGAAAATAAACTCATAGAGAACATGATATGCTTTTCTACTGCAAAACTGTAACCTCTGTAATATGTTTGATTCATCATGAGTGTTAAAGTCGACAAGACTTGTATAAAAAAAATTTTAAACTCTACTTTCATGATATCAAGTAATTAACTCATCATTTTGGATCAAAAAAAAAAAAATCTAACATTGATCAAATGAAATCTACCATCTGAAGCTTAGAACAATAATTCATCCACCATGCATAATAAGTTGTCAAAAATGACAGATATAATATGACATCAACTCGAAAAGAGCTAAAATCATATCTAGCTTATCTTCTCTATGAACACTGTTGAAGATTTTATGCCAATAAGAACTTGGCATCCATCCTCTTACTGTGTGAATTCACTATCAAATGACTACAAAAAATAACTATGGTTAAAAGCTCTTTACTCTTTCATGGAGAATTACAGAATCCTTTTGATGGTGCACAAAATTNTTTTTTTTTGGCAAAATGGCAAAAATGAAAATAAAAGTATAAAATAACATTAATAAGCACTTAAAATGATATATTGTGAAAGAAATGATAAGAACCAAAATAAAATAAAAAATGATAATTGAAAATAAACTCATAGAGAACATGATATGCTTTTCTACTGCAAAACTATAACCTCTGTAGTATGTTTGATTATCGACATCATGAGTGTTAAAGTCGACAAGACTTGTATAAAAATAATTTTAAACTCTACTTTCATGATATCAAGTAATTAACTCATCAAAAAAAAAAAAATCTAACATTATTCAAATGAAATCTACCATCTGAAGCTTAGAACAATAATTCATCCACCATGCAGAATAAGTTGTCAAAAATGACAGATATAATACGACATCAACTCGAAAAGAGCTAAAATCATATCTAGCTTATCTTCTCTATGAACACTGTTGTCAGATTTTATGCCAATAAGAACTTGGCATCCATCCTCTTACAGTGTGAATTCACTATCAAATGACTACAAAAAATGACTATGATTAAAAGCTCTTTAATATTTGATGGAGAATTACAGAATCCTTTTGATGGTGCACAAAATCTTTATTAGCAAAAGTCAAATTATGATCATCCTCTTGACAAACATTCACCTACATTCACCTAAACTTTTAATAGACCAAAGTTCACAACAACTCGGAACCGTAGAATCATAAATTTTAATAGGCATTCGTCGTTATTCCCTCCCAAAAACGTGTTCCAAACTGAAGATGCTAATGTTTTTTTCAATCTAAAACAAAGATTACTACTAGCATATGCTAAGCATTTGATGGTCTAATAACGATCCTTCATAAAATTTTCTCACAACTGAGAAAAATAATTAATCACATGAGCTTGCACCTATAAAAAACTTGGAACTATATCATAAAATTGTAAAAAAATACGAGGAACTACATGAGCTATAGCTTATTTAACATTATGCTCTCAGGTGAGCCAGCACTAATTTTCGGAAGCCACAAATAAAAAATAGGTAATGAACTTCTAAACTACTTTTGAAACATGGCAAACATTTTGGAAAAAATTTGGCAGCAAGCTAAGACTCCACCCCTACCTGCTCTGTTGATCAAATAAGCGCATTGCCAGTTCAAACTTGAGGCTTCAAAGCAATTGTAGAACCTATAAATACATCTTGCTTCACAACTATATAATATATATTTGATTCTAATACAATCAACAAAAAAGGATAAATTATCAACCTATTCATCAGAAGTCACATGGGCATACAAACAGAACAAAATGGGGAAGGTTAACATGCATACCGCAAAATTCTTATTTATTTACATATCTAATAACAAAACTTCAATTTTTACAAACATGCCATTTAACCTATGCACGAAAAGGTGTATTCCATTTTTAAAAGAAAAATGGCCATATGTTTTACATGATATGAATGATTTTTTGGTATAAATGTAAAAAAGTAAAACTTGGTTGTTAGATATGTAAATACATCAGAATAAGGTGATATGTATGTAAATGTGCCCCCTTCCCCAACCCGAAGAAAAAAAAACTCGTTAACCAAACAAGCAAGCAAAACAAAATTCAATTATAACTTTCATTCATTTTCATTACCATTTTCCTCTCTTGCAAATCCTTTCAACCAAACAGAGCCTACAGCAAATGTTGAAAACTTCAAATATTACAAAAGATCCAATCTTTAAGAAGTTTATCCGACTGGGTGACTCCCCTGTAGATGTCACTATGGTACCGTAAATAAAAAATAAATAATCAGAAGTGGCAAAAGCCAGTACTACTCTCCATGAAAGGCTCCACAGTTGGTTCAGGCAAGAACTGATTTAATCTTTGTCAGCACGGGCGATATATTGACTCGTAAACTTGTCAACTTTTGCTTCTGGATTAAAACGATGGTCATAGTACTCCACAGCTGCTGCCCCAGCTAGAGCAGCCAGAGTGAAGGCCTGGGCATGCAGCCTGTATTTTCAAAGCATTAGG
>JXCR01062876.1:0-23655 GCA_002079205.1 Phalaenopsis hybrid cultivar | reverse complement strand
TAATAATAAAATTTTAGTGACATTATGTGTGACACACACACACCATAAGAGAGATAGAGAGAGAGAGTGTGTGTGTGTGTGTTCTAATTGAAGTTTTATAAAGCTATATTTGCAGAAGGGCCAGGCCAGTTGCAACAATAAAGCACTGGTTTATGATTTTGAAGCACTATATACGAAAACAAAAACAAAAATACAGAGCTCATAATAGCCCAATTTTCTGCAGAAGAATGGGAAAAATGGCCATAGTCAGCTCCATTCATCTTAATTTTCCTCCACCAAAGAACGGATCATCTCAAAACTGAAACTTTTGTACAAACAGTTCACCTCCCAATGTTCTATGCATCGGCAAAAGAACGATCTTCATCACAATAGATGGATGTGCAATTTGTCATCTTTCCTGGGAGTAAGGAATCAATTGGCTCAATGCTGTATTTTTCAAATAATCTGCAACGGTTCTTTGCCCACCACTTCTCTGCTTCCTTTTCGCAGAATCTCTTTCGACTGTTTGCAAAACCAGAAGAAATTTGGTTAAATGATCTCATAAAAGAATGTTTAGTCAATATATGAAATTTAGGAAAGATAAAAGTAATCTTAGCCCTATATTGGGAGATATTTTCTGGCTAAGAAAAATAAAATTTAATAAAATTATTATGAGCATTGAAGACGTGAAGCGTGCAGTCAGACACCTCNTCTCATAAAAGAATGTTTAGTCAATATATGAAATTTAGGAAAGATAAAAGTAATCTTAGCCCTATATTGGGAAATATTTTCTGGCTAAGAAAAATAAAATTTAATAAAATTATTATGAGCATTAAAGACGTGAAGCGCGCAGTCAGACACCTCTTCTATCTCAGAACCTATTGTCTCTTTTGAGTCATCTGGGTTCTCTATCTTTGATCCTCAGAATAGAAAACTGATCCTTAAGGGACCCAGCTCTAACGGTTTCTACTCCATTCCATCCTCCACCACAATACCACAAGCATTGGCTACCTCCATCTATAAAGCACACTGCTCCGAGCTATGGCATAGATGGCTTGGCCATCCTCATCCGGACATGGTCTCTGCAATCTCCAAAAGACAGTCATTACATACGCCANTATGGCATAGATGGCTTGGCCATCCTCATCCGGACATGGTCTCTGCAATCTCCAAAAGACAGTCATTACATATGCCGTCTACTCCAACTTTTTGTAGCATTTGCAATATTACTAAAATTCACAAACAGACCATCGTTTATAAGACAAAACTACAAATTATTAGAAGTTATTTATAGTAATGTATGGCGTCCATTCCCAATTTCCTCTTAACAAAGGTTATAAATATTACGTTATGTTTGTTGATGCCTTCTTCCGCTTCTGTTGGGTGTTTCGTATGCACTGCAGNTGTATGGCGTCCATTCCCAATTTCCTCTTAACAAAGGTTATAAATATTACGTTATGTTTGTTGATGCCTTCTCTCGCTTATGTTGGGTGTTTCGTATGCACTGCAGATCTCAAACGTCAAAGATCACCCAAAATTTCATCAACCTACTACAAAACCAATTCAATACCAACATGAAAATTCTTTCCTATAATTGAGGGCAGTGAATACAAGAATTACCTCAACCAGTTCCTCACTAAAAAATAATTTCTCCTTCTATACCATTAGAATAAAATTCAAATGTTGGCAATNCAAGAATTACCTCAACCAGTTCCTCACTAAAAAATAATTTCTCCTTCTATACCATTAGAATAAAATTCAAATTTTGGCAACGATTCGAGCGAGATCTCCAAGCTGATCGAAGTTTGGCTGCTAAATTCTAGCTAAAACACCTCGGTCCAATCAGATGCTTCCTGAGCATGCAAGTCCACAAATAAAAAAACTCCTATCATCTCAATCAGCAGCTTTTATATACCTCAAAACTTCATGCTGCAGGGATGCAGGACACACCACTCAGCACCCCTATGCATGTACGCAAACCGGCCACCTCCACCTGAGGTATACCATTTCATAACCCCACCCTTTATCGACAACTGATCGGATTCCTTCAATACCTTACGGTAACCTGCTTGGACATTGCATATGCTGTCAACTGGCCATGCCAACATATGCACTCTCCTACCAAAACCCATTACAAATATCTAACACCTCTCCTTACATATCATCATTTTGGGCTAGAAATTCGACCAGGAGATCTTCATATCCGCTCATATGCTGATTTTGATTGGGCTGGAGACCAACTCGAACACAATATCACCATAGGAATATGTTCTTTCCTTTGCAACACACTGATATCTAGGACAGTGAAAAAACAATCCACAGTGGCACGATCATCGATGAATGCAAAGTACCGGGCACTAGCTACAACTACTATAAATACTATATGGCTCCGCCGTCTTCTTCAAGAATTCAGCCAATACCAAGCAACCAACACCTCTTCAGCATGAAAACATCTCTGCCATCACACTAGCCAACAATCTCATTCTTCACGCCAGGAAAAAAAACAGAGATCGATTATCACTTTATACGTGACCACATCAACTCCAAACAAATATATATCAAATACATTCAAACCCAAGATCAACCGAAAGACATACTTACTAAAGCTCTCTCCAAGCGGGATTTCCATGAACTTTGTACCAAGCTAATAGTTCTTTCACGAACCATCAGCTTGTAGGAGGGTATTAGCAACACTACACCACCTTAAGAAATTATTACTCATATTTGGTCGCCAAAGGAGTGCTGCCCAAAATAACCAATTCGGTTATTAGAGCAAATGTATCCAGACCTTTCCTTTTCACCTTTTTATACTGGCTCCTATGTAACACTTGACTATAGGGAATATTGAGTGAAAGAAATTTCTTCTCAGGTTGCATGCTGGGTTTCTCCTTCTCCAAATCCCCATTCCAGGTTCTCCCTGATTTCACTTCTCACCACAAAATATGTGAAAATGGCAAGAAATCTAATATAAAGAATCAGAATTATTACAATTTTATAGAAAATTTACACTTATTCTTTTGGAGAGGTTGTAGTTTTTATAAAAATAAACATAAAGTTATTATGAGAAAATCAACTTTCTTGAAACCAAAAGTGAAATCTTTTTAACTAAATTAAACAAAAATTTTCTCACAACTATCATATTTTAAAAGATCTTATTAAAAAAATCAACATTCCAATATAAAATTTTCAATAAAACAAGAAGGCAGCCGCCAAACGGAAGTGCAAAAGTGGTCTAAAAAATAAATCAGTAAAAAAACTGTAAAAAAGATAACTTTTAAAACAAAATTATGAAACTGCTTCCTAAAATAGCTTTTAAAATCCGTAACTCACCTGAATCTTACACGCTTTAGACCTCTCTTCCCATTTGGCAAAATGGCAAATGAAATGTAGACTCCCTGCTCATATTGTTCCACCCCTTCAAGAGTAGAAGAATTTGAAGAGATTTTTTTTTCTTCTGTAACTGCTGAATGTGTGTTCTCATCTGTACATCTCCCATTTATTGGAACAAGAGTGGCTTCGCTCGTCGTCTTTTTAACTCCTGGATTAGAATTTTTTCTACTGAGAAGGTCAGATATGCTCACTGTTAATTTATAATCATCAAAGGGTTTTGGTTCCTTCTCTGGTCCTTCTGTTATAATTTTCTCTGTTAGAGCACTCACCTATAGCAACAGAAATTTTTTAAATGAATATATCAATCACAATTTAAGAAAAATAAAAAAAAGCAATGTTGAGCAATATATCAATCACAATTTTAAGAGCTTGTTTGAGACTTTTTTATTTTTATTTTTATGTTCTTAGAATATGTTTGCTTAGGTTTTGTTTGGGATCAATTTTATTTTTTTATTTTTGTTTTTGATTCTTAAAAAATGTTTGTTTAGTGTCTTTAAATATTCTTATTTTGTATTTAAGAGAAAAATTAGAAAAACAATGATATCTTAATGAAATATGCAAACATGATTTATTTCAAATAAAAAAAAAATAAAAAAAATAAAGACAAAAATGGAAATTAAAATACAAAAGTAATCCCGAACTACCCATAAGCGAGTCTTGTAACAACCACTGCTCCATAACGAAAACGAGTGCACAGCCAGCAAAGCGCCATGCCTCCACTCCCGCTATTCACCGGGAGAAATCTGTGTCGTCCACCAATAACCACTTCAATCACCACCAATCATTTTATAACTAGCTTAAAGCATACTCCATTCATAAATATCAGTTTAATGTACTGTATAGTTATGAGGAATTAATGAAATATTTCTAAGTTCACTCTGTCTTTATCAATCTTCTCTCTCCCTTACCTAATATTCTATATGGTATAAGAGCCATAGCCACATGACATACCCTCTCTTCACCATGGCCTCCTCATCCACTGCCTCCTTTGGTAGAAACATCACAAACCAACCAAACCCTCTGCCAAGTGACAACTCAATCTCCACTCAGCTGAAGTTTATCCCGAGCAACAATAGAAGCCTCGTATCTACACAGCTTAGCCCCCAGAGCCATCCAACTTGGAGGGCACAGGTCATCAACTTCCTCGACAGCTCCTGCATCGATTCGACAAGGCACACATCACAGAAGTCAATGACATTCTTCTTTCCAATCCAGATTTCAGCAAATGGATGTTGATAAATCAAAATTTAGCAGTGGCTCCATACTCTCTTATCTCCCCACCAATTCTACCTTACATACAACCTATCGATACTTGTCATGATATCTGAACAACAATCGAGAGCAGACTACAATCTTCCAATAAATCCAAAATCATCCAACTGAAAAATGAGCTGCACAACCTCACTATGCAAGGCAAACACATGAACCAATTCCTCTTCAAAATAAAGGCAAGGGTTGATATACTAGCAGCAGCAGCCTGTCACCTCCCAAAAGAGCCCTTATGAGTGGTGGGCAGCCCAGGACTTAAATACTGCTTTTCGGCCCTACACCTAGCCAATGTGGGACTATTTGTCCGTGACAATCTCCTCCACCCAATCACGTGACGCCCTCGTCACGGATCGGCTCCACTGAGGGTCCCACTGGACCATGGAGAGTCCACACACCTGGCAGGCAGTAGTCTGCTCTGATACCACTTGTCACCTCCCAAAAGAGCCCTTATGGGTGGTGGGCAGCCCAGGACTTAAATACTGCTTTACGGCCCTACACCTAACCAATGTGGGACTATTTGTCCTTGACAAGCCGCTCCTCTAAACCTAGAAAATATCATCTTCTACACCGTCATTGGTCTACCCTCCACATAGCTTGCCTTTAAAAAAGTTATTCACACAAATCTTCAAACAATGTCTCTAGACGAACTCACACACTACTCTGCAGCGAAGAAACCGAACTCAAAAATGAAACAGCCAATGAATCATCCAATTATATAGCTCTGATAGCTTCCCGTGGTAGAGTCTGAAACCGCAATATCACCAATATACTTAACAACAGAAACGGCTCCACATCATGTTCAAACCAAAGCAGCTACAGTCTAAACCACAACAACAGACCTCCTATGGCCTGTTAAATTTGTCGCAAACTAGGGCACGGAGCTTTCAAATGCTGGTTCAGACACAACAAATCCTACCAAACTCCCACGACACTCATCACACAAAACTCACATTTAGCTCACGGCAGATGGGTACGCAGACAGTGGAGCCATTGAGCATCTCATTACTGAATTGAGTCATCTCATCCATGCCCAGGATTACCATGGAGATGGCATAATTGTAGTAGGGAACAACCAACAACTCCTCATTGCACATGTCGGGCAAGGGATCCTACCCACCCCTCTGAGTAAGCTACAGTTACCCAACCTGCATCACATTCCAAACTTAGCTTACAACCTTATCTCAGTTTATAAACTAACTCAAGCTAATTCATGTTCCATTATCACCTCCAATGGCTATCACATCATCGACATAAAGATAAACCGCACAATACTTAAAGACCCTACATTCCTGTACTTCATCATGTTCTTCCTCCAACTACTACGTGACCACCAACACCTCTCGATCTCATTTTGATTCAGCACATCCCGCATCTATGACAGCAATGGTCATCTGTCAACCCAGACACAATCAACCATTGCCTCCAAAATTCCCTTTCTGTGTACATATTTACATTGTAACTCATGGAGTCTAGCTTAGAGTCCCTTTTCTGTATCTACTTCTCAATACTCCCATCCATTTAAACTAATTCACTCTGATATATGGGGTCCTTCCCCCACTATATCAAGACAATCTTATAAATGCTATTTGGTTTTCGTGGGCGACTACTCTTTCTATACATGGATTTATCTTCTCCACTACTTCTTAATACTCCTATCCATTTGAACTAATTAACTCTCATGTATCGGGCCCTTCCTCCACTTTATTGTGACAATCTTATAAATACTACTTGGTTTTCATTGATGACTATTCTCGCTATACATGGATTTATCTTCTCCATAAAAAAAGAAAAATGAAACTACACAAATTTTGTGAATTCAAAACAATGGCTAAAACAAAATTTCCCTATAAAATCAAAACAATTAGTACCGACGGTAGTAGCGAATACATTAATCATAACTTTTAAAATCTCATTAAATAAAATGGCATACAACAACTATACACATGCCTCGACAAACCTGAACAAGGTGTGCCGAGCGCAAGAACTGCCAACTCATCAAAGCCGTCCCCACCCTCATGACCACTGCCTCTCTACCCTCCCAATTTTGGGGCGATCCATTACTCACGACATGCATCTCAATAACCGCCTGCCCTCAACTACTACAGCCTCCAAATCCAACTTTTTCATCATCGCATACCATCCTACAATCACCTCAAAATACTTGGATGTCTATGCTACCCTTGGCTTTTACCATATGCTCAACACAAACTTCCTCCACTATCTATACCATGTGTATTCCTTAGCCATACCATCTACCACTATCTACATCTCTCGTCACGTCCTCTTCAATGAACAAATATTTCTTTTTCACCAAGTTCCTACCACCACAACTCATTACCCTTCCTCCACTACTTCTCACACCCACTTCAAGCCTACCAAATTACATTAAGAATTACTCCGTCCCAGCATCAGAGAATCCCACACTACAAACACCATCAAACGTCAACTTCAGCTTTCTTTCACCCATAATCCAGCAACAAAAACTGCCACCACCCATACACCCTAACAAACTACTCCCACCCACATCCCTTCATCCCTTCTTTCCATGGAAACACGCCTCAAAACAAGTAAACTCAAACAATGCCAAATCCTCAACCTCACTCATCAAACACAATCCAAACCAACATGTTATTGCTCTGCCATCAAACATCAAAATTGGCATGGAGCTATATATGTTCACTGAATTCCAAGCCTTACAATCCCAGGGAACCTGGTTTCTTGTTCCACCGTCACCCCACCAAAATGTTCTCGGCTGCAAATGGACTTATCACACCAAACTCAATGCCGACGGGTCCATAGCTCACTACAAAGCCTGCTTGGTAGCCCAAGGCTTCAAGCAACAACATGGCCTTGACTACACTGAAACGTTCAGCCCAATTGCCAAACTTCTTACCATTTCAGTCTTTATTACAGTCGCCCTCACTCATCAATGGTCCATTCTCCAACTCAATGTGTCCAAACACGAGCAACTCACTGAAACTATTCATATGTCGCAACCTCAAGGATTTGTTCATGCCACCCATTCTCATCATGCCCACCTCCTAAAGAAAGCTTTGTATGACCTCAAACAAGCCCATGACAGTTGTTTGCTATGCTCTCCAACTACTTCCAAACAATTGGCTTTAAGCCAAACTTAGCCGACCACTCCCTTGTCTACTTGCACACCAATACCATCCATCTCTACATGCTCGTATACGTAGATGATACTCTACTCACTGGGAACAAATCATTCCTTATTCAATCCACCATCCAAAAGCTACAAACACAGTTTCATATGAAAATCCTAGGACCGCTCTCACACTTTCTTGGCAGCAAAGCCACAATAGATGATACGACATTCACCTGTCCCAGTCAACCTATGCTATAGAGATCCTAACCTATGCTACAGAGAAATCATGACCTCATCATCATGCCAAACCCCACACTATACCGCCAGATTGTGGGATTCCTCCATCACTTCACATTAACCCGTCCATATATCTCCTTCGCCGTCAACCTCTCCTATCATCACATGCAGCAAACTACGCAGTACCACTTTCATCAGCTCAAGAGGATTCTATGCTACATTAATGGCATCAAAATTGTTGGTCTTTCTATTTACAAATCAACTCACAACTTTGCAACCTACACAGACTCTGATTGGGCAGGAAATCTCACTGATTGCAAGTCCACATCCGGTTACTATGCTCTTCTTGGATAAACTCCAATCTCATGATAAGCCAACAACAAGCCACTGTTGCTCGATCCTCCACCAAGACTGAATACAAAGCCCTTGCCTTAGCTGCCGCGGACATCATCTAGCTACGACGCTTATTGACATATTTTCATACTCCTCAACTACAACCAACCATTCTCTACTGTGATAACACATCTATCATTGCTCTAGCCGACAGTCCTATTTTTTTACACTAGAGCCAAACACATTGAGGTTGACTGTCACTTCATCAGTGATTGTATCAAATAAGACCTCATTATAACCACTCAAAATCAGCGGGCAGATATCTTCACCAAGGCAGTCTCCAACTCTAGAATTTAGCAACTCGGACTCCAGGTTGACACTTTCACCTAAAATCATAAGCTTGAGTGGGGAAGTAACAATCATTTCTCCATAACCAAAATGAGTGCACAACCAACAGATCGACATACCTCCACTCCATATTTGCACTACAAGAAATCAATGTCGTTCACCAATAAGCACTTCAATATGTTGAGCTGTGCAGACTAAACATAAGGCACCTGACGCATATGCACTGGGTTGTGGCCACTAAATACCCACTTGAGTGCTGCTCGAACAGAAGAGTTAGCGCCTATGCGCCGGCTTTGGGCGCATATGCGCCCACTTTAAAGTGGGTCGACAGAGGAGGGAGGCGCGGTGCTTAGGTGCCAACTAAAGTGACTGTTTCTTGAGAGCTTGATGCATAGGCGTCAAATTTAGGCGACTATACGCCAAGAATGGTTGGTGCAGGAATTGATTTTTAATCTCGATTTCGTACGGCGTAAGATAGTACTTGGTGTATCTTTCTTCAATATTCTTCGACGAGCATCCCATAGATGATGGGGAGTGTCATAGAGGAGGATTTTGGCAGTTCGATATGATTTTTGCGTTGGATTGGAGAGGGGAGATAGTGGAGCGAGTCCTGTAAGGTTTTTTTGTATCTAGAGAGAAAACTTGTGTGAGTTCTTTAAACATGTGTGAGTTCTTTGTAAAACATTCTGAACTTTATAGTGGAAGTTTCTTGTGGTATGATTTCATAGTTTTTTCTCATTTTAGGTTTTTTTCATGAAATTCTCGTGCACTTTTTCGGTTGTTTTGATTGTGAAATTTTAATTTTTGTTCCATTTTTTTATCAAGTTGGTGTGATCTCATTATTCTGTGGTATGATTTAGTTTCTAATTAATCCTAAGCCCCAATAAAGTTGAGAATTGTTCGTTGGAGATTTTATAATAAACCGGGATCATAGTGGAGTTCGATTCGAGTGGGAGCAATGTTCTGAGAAGCAATGTTTAAAGTGGAGGAATTCAATTGGAAGAACTTTGCTTTCTTGAAGATGCAGGTGGAAGATTTGTTGTATAAAAAAAAAATTATATTTGTTATTATAAGGAATCACAAATAAGCTTGAATCTATGCTTATGGAAGAATTAAAAGTGTTGGATCGAATGACACTGGGTTTAATCAGGTTGACACTTTTTTCATCTGTTGCGTTCAACATTGTGGATGAGAAGACTATAGTAGAACTCGTAGCGGCACTGAACAAGATATACGAAAAACCTTCTGCTTCCAATAAAGTTTTTCTAATGAAAAAGTTATTCAACATGAAGATGGTGGAAGATAGTTTAGTGGATATCATCTCAATAACTTCAACACTGTGATGAGTCAGTTGTGGTCTGTAGTGATCAAGTTTGATAATGAGGTCAAAGCAGTGGTGATACTATCTTTCATTGCCGGAAAGCTGGAATGGTTCCGCAATAACGGTGAGTAATTCTACAAGGACTTTGATGATAACATGGGTCTGATGCTGAATGAAGAAGTTCGTACAAAAGTTAAGAATTTTGAATATTCAGATTCTGCAATGAATGTTGTTAACACGGGAAGAAATTTGTGCAGGAATATAGGCAGAGACAAATCTAAGTCCTAGAAAGGAAAGCCTAAGTCAATCAGAGGAGAATGCTGGAACTGCGGTAAGAAGGGACATTTCAAGAAGGACTATAAAACTCCAAGGAAAACTGGTAGTAGAGGACAAGAAAATAGATTCTCTACTAATGTCTCTACTGTTGAAATCCAAAGTGACCCCTTAGTGTTATCAATAGTCAGTACTGAATCCTGGATAGTGGATTCAGGTGCCTCTTTTCATACTTACCCCAATAAAGAGGTATTTAAAAACTATGCTCAGAGTGATTTAGGGAAGTTTTATTTGGGAGAAAATAAAGCCTGTAGTATAGTGGGAAAATGTGATGTTGATATCAAGTTACCAAATGGAACAGACTGAAAGCTTACTGAAGTTAGACATATTCCCAGTTTGAAGAGAAATCTCATCTCTGTGAGCCAACTAGCAAAGTCAGAACTAGTGACTACTTTCACAGGTAATTCGTAGAAGGTGATTAGGAGGCATTGGTGATGGCTTGGGGGAACATTAAAGGCACCCATTATCTGATCAATGAACGACTCATTAATGGTGCTGGAATTAGGGTGATTGCAGATAGACTTCGCCATATGAGCGAGAAATATATGAAGCCCCTACTTTCGAAAAATAAACTTCAAAAGTTGATCTAGATTTCTGTGAAGACTGTATATATGACAATCATAATTTTTTTCACCAAGAGCAGGTTAGTAATGAAATCAGAGAAATTAGAGTTAGTGTATACTGATGTATGAGACAATTTCCTAGTTCAGTCCATTAGAGGTTCTCGCTATTTTGTCATATTCGTTGATGATTAAACAAGAAAGGTATGCTTTTATTTATTAAAGTAGAAATCTGACATACTTAAAGTCTTTAAGAAATGGAAGGCCATGGTTGAAAATGAACGCACTTAAAACTGAAGTGTCTCAGATCAAAAAATGATGACGAGTATCGTGATCAGAAGTTCAGGAATTTATGCGCTACAGAGGGGGTCAGACATGAGTTAGCTGTCCCAAGGACACCGCAACAAAACAATATAACTGAGCGCATGAATAGACAATCATGGAGTGTGCAAGGAGCATGATTCTGCATGCAAGCTTGCCAAAATATTCTGGGTTGAAATAGTAAACACTGCAGTTTATCTGATCAGCTTTAGTCCATTAGTACATCTGAAGAATTTAGAATTTGATAAAAATTAAAATTTAGGGTTGTGATTTTTGATAATTCGGCGTTAGGAACTCTACAATGAGATTATGAGTGCATTCATCTTGTTAGGAACATTGCTTTTCATGACAGGACGAAACTTATCCAGCTCAGGTATCATTTTATTCGATCTCTTCTAGAAAATAGATAGTTATTTCTGGAAAAAGATACATACAGTTGAGAATCTTGCAATTATGTGGACCAAGATGATGACTATTGGGAAACTAAAGTTATGCTTGACTTCAGTTGAGTTTCATGAAGGTTGAGACCGGGTTTGAGCCACACCACGTATATGACCACAGTACGTGACTATGAAGTCAATTCAGATGGAGGTGCATGTTCAGAGGACTAGTGCTCGGTGCTATAGTCTCAAAGTGGGAGATTGTTGGGTTGTAGAGACTAAGTACAAGGCACCCGATGCATATGCACAAGATTGTGGGGGCTTAAGCGCTCACTTGGGTGCTGCTCGAATAGAGAAGGCGATGCCTACGCGCGGCTTTGGGTGCATATACGCCCACTTTAAGGTGGGCCGACAGACTAAAGTGCCTGTTGCCCGAGAGCTTCGCTAAATGACGCCAAGTTTGGGCGCCTATGCACTAGAAGCGATTGGTGTTGGAAATTGATGTTTCATCCTGATTTTAAGTGGTGTAAGGTAAGGCTTCGTGTATCTCCTTCGGTATTCTTCGACGAGCATTCCGTCGAAGGTGAGGGGTGTTAAAGAGGTGGATTTCGATAATTCGGCGTGATTTTTGCGTTGGATCGGAAAGGGAAGATTGTAGAGCGAGTCTTGTAAGCCTTTTTTGTGTGTGGAGAGAAAACTTGGGTGTGTTCTTTTTAAAACCTTCTAAAGTTCATAATGAAATTTTTTGGTGGTGTAGCTTTTTATTTTTTTCCCGTTCTCGGGGTTTTCAATGTAAATTTTCGTGTGTTTTTCTGGTTGCTTTGATTGTACTTCTGATTTAATTTTTAATCCGATTTTTTATCGAATTGATGTGATCCCATTATTCTGCGGTGTGATTTAGTTTTTTAATGATCCTAAACCCTGATAAAGTTGAGAACTGTTCATTGTATGATTCCTAACGCAATCACCACCACTCATCTTATAACTAGCTTAAAGCATACTTTATTCATAAGTAACTGTTTATGCTATCGTACAACTATGAAAAATTAATGAAATATGTCTGAGTTCACTCTGTTGCTATCTATCTTCTGTCTTCCTTACCTAATATTTTCTACAAATCTTTCAAGTGTTTTTGTAATCTTATTTTAAAATCAAACAGTTTTAAAAACATCCGGTTTCCTTAAAATCAAATTGATTTGTTAAAACATATTTTATTTCAAATTAAACCCTAACAAAATAAAATTAAAACACTAGAAAAAAAAAAAACTGAAAGTGAATCAAAAAGGCCTCTAAACAACTTCATCTTATCTAAACATAGATTCTTAGCGAGAAGCTCTCCTGTTTTCTATCAATTTATTTGAATTATATTGCACTCTCTTAATAAATAATCATCAGATATGGTGACAATTATTTTGTGATTGCTCTTAAGCTAGAACGTACTTTATTATACAGCTTTCTTTTGTCTATAATTCTACATATCATGTTATTTTCCAAAAATGAAAGAGCTAAAAGAAAAAAATTGAGATAGTTGATGGGGTTAGATTCTTAAAGAGTGATTAGTTCATAGGTTAGTATAGAAGTATTAATAATATAAGAATGATATTATTATCAATAAACATTAATATAATATAAATATAGAATATTTATGAGTTCAAGGTCAATGTGGTTTGGTTTTGAATCATTTTGTCGATCTAAAAGCAGTGGACCGGTATATTAGTCAAAATGAGCGACCGATTGAATACTCTTAGATGTATTTATGTGAGAGAACATTATGCACGAAACCTTCTGGACATAATTGAAAATAAAATTTGTTATCCACACCTGTGTTTTTAAAACAATAATAGCGTTCTTTGCATAGATTCTTAGTGAGAAGTTCTTCTATTTTCTATCCATTTATTTAGATTATATTGTACTGTTTTAATAAATAATCATCAGACACTGTGACAATTATTTAGCGATTGCTCTTAAGCTAGAATGTACTTTATTTTACAGCTTGTTTTTGCCTATACTTCCACGCATTATGTCATTTTCCAAGAATGAAAGTGATAAAAGAAAAAACTGGAATAGTTGATGGTGTTAGATTCTTAAAGTGAATACTTCATAGGTTAGTATAATAGTATTAAAATTATAACAATGATATTATTATCAATAAACATTAATATAATATAAATGTAGAATATTCATGAGTTCAATGTCAATTTGTTTTGGCTTTGAATCATTTTGGCAATTCAAAAGCAATGAACCGGTATGTTAGTAGAAATGAGTCATAGATTGAATGCTCTCAGATGCCTTTATGTGAGAGAGCATTTCATGCATGAAAGCCTCTGGGCATATTTGAAAATAAAATTTGTTATCCACACCTGTGTTCTTAAGACTTTAATAACATTCTTTGCCGCCTTGCACTTCGCAGCTTCATCCTTTGCTACCAAACTGGTTTCTTCAAGTCTGCGCTTATATTCTTCGAGTTTCAGACTTTTACTTTGGCATTGTTGTGTTAGTGATATAGCCTGAAAGAAACCATTTTGAAATGCTTCAGAATATTTGCCCTCTCGATTGTACAAACATATAGTGAAATGATAGAAATTAATACAAATAGAAATAATAATCTTCTATCTCATTGAACCATATTTGATGGAATCAAACTCAAAGTAAATATTTTACTGTGAGATAGTTTAATTTGGTGTGAGTAACATAACTAAAAAATGCAGAGTTTTACTTAATTGAAGCAAGAATGCAATCAATAAATAGAAATTTAACCTTAGCTTGCAGTTGTTGTAATTCTTCCGCAAGAAACTTCTCCAATTCTGTGGAATTTTGTTTTAAGCTGCTTGCTTTTGGAAGCATAGATTTTGAACGATTTAGTTTATTTGCATCTTCTGAAACTCCTCCCTTGGATTTTGAAACAAACATCATAGACTCCTCTCTCACGTCATTCTTGAACCGAGGTGGGCGCGACACTTGACCCCATTTCTGCGCTCCACCAAACAAAAATTGATCTTTATTCTGCAAATCAACACTTCTCAACGACATAATCTTTCCCTCATTCAACAAAGATTCATCATGCACAATAGATTTCGGCGTAAATATTTTCGGCAGAAAAAAGAAAGATTCATCTTTGTTAATTCTCAAATCAGAAACTCCCTTACTTGTCATCGAAAACTGCCTCGGACTACCGATTTCATTAATCACTCTCAAAGATTCAATCTTTGAGAGCCGATTATAACAAGAATGACAAACACGACTTCTCCGCGCTTTTTTCGGCGTCAAACACGCACCCAAATCCTTCTTACTGCTGCACGAATGACAGAACACATATCCGCAATGATAGCAATTGTGCTTCTTTCGAGTAAAACCAAAAGACATCCGGCAACTAGTGCACAAAATCTGATCTTTGCTGGAAACAGATTTGTGCAGACAAACAGCGGCAGTGAAATTGAGTCCACAAACTATATTTTGCACGTTCCTGCCTTGCAAAGCTTCTACTAAAGCCGGAGAATCTCTATCTTTAGTATCACCTAATCCAAGCCTCCCATTGTCCCCCTTACCCCAAGTAAAAACATGTCCTTTACTCGTCAAAACGGCCACATGAAACGAACCAGACGACAGATCCTTCACAAACTCGTTCTTCAGACAACCTCCAACCGTTCTAATCGATGTATCATCAGCTCGATTCGTTGCACTTCCCATAGAAATCACTAAGCCGCTAACGGTTAACGCAACGGTTAGTGTTCTTCCACATGAAACCTGAACAAAGTCACAGTCCACAAGCGAAGCAATACATGTTGGAATGAGTTTTCGTTCTTTATCACCATGACCAAGTCTCCCTTTATCACTATCTCCCCAAGTAAACAGCTTTCCGCTCCACGTACTGCTCTTGAAGCGGCTAAACGGAACCTCAACAATGGCGGCAGTGTGCCACGGTCCACAAGCGACCGACTTGACTCGTAGACCTTTAAGAGATCCAACTTCTTTTGGCTGAGAATAGCTCTGCTGATTTCCATGGCCGAGTGCTCCAAATATCCCTTCTCCATATGTGAACAGCTGACCAAAACCAGACACAATGGCTGTATGCCACTCTCCACATGCGACTTTCAGTACCTTAATACCGATAAGATTACCAGACATTTTACAAGGTATCCAATGGATTCGATTACTCTCTTCCATAGCATAACCATTACCCCATGTGTATNAAGATTACCAGACATTTTACAAGGTATCCAATGGATTCGATTACTCTCTTCCATAGCATAACCATTACCCCACGTGTATAGTTCTCCAGAACGAGTAATGGCGTAAGTTTGGTTTGAACCGCAAGCTATTGCNTTAATAAAACCTTCCAGGAAAAGAAATATTGAACAAGCTTTGGGCTACGGTATACATACTGTTTTCTGTCCAGCATTGATTTTAGATACAGTATTCAGCTTCAGACATTTTTCCTTCTCACCAGAATACCAAATTAGTGACTTCTCATCCTAAAGATAACCAGCAATATGTTAAAAGGCCATTTAAAGAAAGGAATAAGGTAAATAAATGAAATATAATTTCAAAATAAATTCAGCTGAGATGTAGAATAAGCAAATGTAAAGCAATCAAAATTTAGGTTGTGTTTGGGGCAGCTTGTTTTCATCCAGATAAGCAATATAGCTGAAACGCGGCATGTAGGTGGCTCACGGGGTTCGACCTACGGCTTATGTTTTGTGTAAAAACTCAACCGCGTTTCAAAAGATACGAGTTTTCCAAATGATGAGGAGGCATTTTTAGAACGCCGTCAGCGCACTTAAAAGCTTCCCCAAACAACCCCTTGGTCCAAAAATATGTTGAGTTATGTAAAAAGAAAGGCTAAAATATAGAAGATGCATATGCACATAATTGGAACATAGNCAGAATACCAAATTAGTGACTTCTCATCCTAAAGATAACCAGCAATATGTTAAAAGGCCATTTAAAGAAAGGAATAAGGTAAATAAATGAAATATAATTTCAAAATAAATTCAGCTGAGATGTAGAATAAGCAAATGTAAAGCAATCAAAATTTAGGTTGTGTTTGGGGCAGCTTGTGCTCATCCAGATAAGCAACATAGCTGAAACGCGGCATGTAGGTGGCTCACGGGGTTCGACCCACGGCTTGTATTTTGTGTAAAAACTCAACCGCATTTTCAGAGAAACAAGTTTTCCAAATGATGAGGCGGCGTTCTAAAACGCCGTTAGCACACTTAAAAGCTTCCCCAAAAAAAATATGTTGAGTTATGTAAAAAGAAAGGCTAAAATATAGAAGATGCATATGCACATAATCGGAACATAAATTTTGCAGAAAAGTCCATCACTCAGTTGATAATGACAAACCGTAACTATAATTTCATGGAATTAGAACTAACAGCCCGGCAATAAAATAACTCAAGTTGTTACCCCAAAATAGCGAGTTTATTTTAACAAATTGATAAATAATATATTTCTTGTGAAGTTTTTATTATTTTTGATAAAAAATAATACAAATAAGTCTTCGCCATTATGTCTTGTACCTCATCATCATTAAACCTTTCAGTTGCCCATCAAAGTTTTCAGTGCAGTCTAAATATATATATATATATATAAATTAAGATTGCTCCTCCTATAATATATAAATGGGGGCATTTACAAATATAACACTCAATTTCTATGTATTGACATTTCTAACACCTATGCTTTACTTTCTACATTATAAAAAGTCCAAATCATTCATACCACATAAAAAACACCACTATTTTAATTTTTTTTAAAATGAAATACACCTTTTCATGCACAGGTAAAATGACATATATGTAAGAAATTGAAGTTTAGATGATAGATATGTAAATACATAGGACTTGAGTGGGTATGTATGTAAAACTTATACATATAGAAGAGAAAACTTACAGTGGAGAGCCTGAAAGGGCAGAACTTGGGCTTTCCTCTTCTTCCACATTTCAGAAGATGGGCGCCCTTTTTTAGGGCAACAATAGCCTTTGCAGGAATTGAAAGCAACAATTTTAGCCTTTTTAAAAATAGTAAAATTGGCTATTTAATTTTAAAAAATAACATTAAAAAAATGATTTTGGTGGGAACATAGAACAGAGCTCTAGAAACTATGGAGAATGTTAAGAGGACAAAAAGTAACCATAAAAAATTAACAATTTACCAAAAGTAACAAATTTGAAGCCATTTGAAGAGNCTTTGCAGGAATTGAAAGCAACAATTTTAGCCTTTTTAAAAATAGTAAAATTGGCTATTTAATTTTAAAAAAATAACATTAAAAAATGATTTTGGTGGGAACATAGAACAGAGCTCTAGAAACTATAGAGAATGTTAAGAGGACAAAAAGTGACCAAAAAAAATTAACAATTTACCAAAAGTAACAAATTTGAAGCCATTTGAAGAGGNATTCCTCCATAGCATTTGCCTACATACCACCCAATTACTATGTATTTACATATGTATGATTTAAAATTTATCGATAAAATACACATTTTCATACATAGGCATGCGTAAGATGGTGTGGATAAAATAATTAAAGTCTTTCTGTCAGATATGTAAATATATAAAAATTGAGTGGCCTGTATCCAAGTTTAGAAGCAAATAAATAAATCTTAAATAACTCTATTCCATTAAGATTTCACACATGGAGTTACTACTTTCGAAGTCCAATGAAATCACACCAAGTGGAGCTGACAGAAAAAAAAAATTACTCGGTAACACAAGAGAACATTCCTCCCGTGTTGTTCCGTATTATTCATGTGTTATTATATGTTATTCAAGTGTTATTGCGTTTTGGGAATATTTCCGGTGCTATAATAACACAATAACATATCAATAAAAATTAAATAACACATAATAACACCTGAATAACACGGGAGGAATATTCTCTTTTGTTACCGGACAAATTTTATTTTATTTTTTCTGTCACCATCACTTGATGTGATTTCATTGAACTCCACACCTAACCCTACGTGCGAAGTCCTGGTGCAATATTTTCCCTACGTGCGAAGTCCTGGTGCAATATTTTCATGTGGCTTAAATTTGTTGCTTTTTCAGAGAGGCCTTACAAATATATAAATACCACGCGTATCTGCAAATTGCAAAATTGAGAAAACGCTAAAATTTTATATTAGTTTAAGCTTAAATTGGTGCAGCCTTGTTGTTGGTTTCTTTTCTATAATGAATTAGGTGCGGAGTATCAGTCATGGAGAAATCTTAGGGAAATTTACATAAGCAGCGCACAACTCTTATGTATTTACAGATCTCACTTCTAGATTTTCATATTTTACATACATAAAACTTTGATACTTTAAACCTATGCATGAATAGCCATATCTCATTTTTAAAAAGAAACAGTAGCACTATTAAATATTTGAGTGTTATATATAAAAATATGAAAGTCTAAGCGTGAAATGCGTAAATATCCAACATTTTATCGTTCCTGTCACACATTTGAGCGCATATTACGTTGGGACTCCGAACGTAGAGATAAGTTCGGATTCCAATAGTCGTTGTGTTATAGGAATATCCCGCTGCGTTACAGGAATATTTCATCAGCGTATTTGTAAAAAATGAAATGTTATTCGAGTATTATGTGGTGTTATTCGATTACTTTGCGGTATTATTGAAATATTCCCCCACATTACTTGATTTGGGGCTGTGTTATTCAGCATATTCTCCGTGTTATTTCAATTTTCGCTATGTTATTAAAATAACACAGCCCCAAATCAACTAATGCGGGGGAATATTACAATAACACTTTATTTTTCACAAATAATATTGATGAAATATTCCTATAATACAGCGGGAAAATGAATGGTAGAAAATCTGATATAAAATTTTTGAATTAATAAATTAAAATTTAAAAGGTGGCTCATAATTGATTAATTTAAGCATGTGATTCTATTTCTTGGCATGAGTTTTGGGGGGTTGCGCAGCCTCGCAGGCATTAAATTGAGCCGTTGAATTTGCCGGAGATTGGGCGGTCAGCCGAGATTTGTTTTTGATGGAGACGCCGGTACTCTTTTGATTTTTAGCCGTTAGATATAGTAAAATAATTAATAAAACATCCAAATTTTAATTTTTATACATTCGTACATTATTCAAAAATTATGTTCTATTTTTTAAAATTAAAATAATAATATTTTCATGTGATATGAATAATTAGAATGGTATGCATGTACAAAGTAGAGTTTAGGTGTTAGATATATAAACATATTTCATTTAAAGTGTACCATGGATTCGTATTTTTGCTATTAAATTCTTTAATTAGGCATTTACAACATATCACACAAAATTTATTTATCGAATATTTAATTTTTTATATTTGCGTAAATAGCAATTAGGTGTGTGTTTGGGGCAGCTTGTGCGTTCCAGGACAAGCAGCTTATCTTGAAACGAGGCCTGTGGGTCGAACGCAGGGTTCGATTCGCGGCCTGCATTAAGTGTAAAAATGGAACTATGTTTTTGGATAAGCAGACAAAACACGCGATTCAAACGATACTACGACGTTTTCAAAACACCACCGCACTTATAAGCTGCACCAAACGGGCCCTTAATTTTTTGAAGAACATAAAAAATAGAAAATGTTTTGATGTTTTGGTTTGATTTGAGGTTAATAAAAGGAGAGTAAAATATGATAAAATATTAAGTATTTAATATGCATCACATGTAAGAAATTTTATGAAGATATTTCATGGATTCAATTAATATTGTGCATTGCTTAAATTTTTCGTGTGAGTTAAAAGGCTAATTCATCTTGATAAAGTTTCTATTAAGGTTTGTCTTAATTTTGAAATATCATATTAAACACAAATTTAAGAAAATGTTTAATATCCATGTAATTTTTATATCATTTATATGAGTTTTTAATATTTGGTATACTTTTATTTATTTATTTTTTTAAAAAAATATATTATAAATATCTTTTTTTTAGTTATGTCATAACAAAAAATTACAAGCAAAATGTCATTAAAATCTAACATTAATATTTTTAAAATTTAATCATTTATTTAAAAAAAGAAGTAATTATAAATATTATAACTTCTTATAAATTCTCAATTAAATATAATTATATGAACATAAGATTTATATTTTGATATAAAAATATATCGAAATTTATTTATATAATTTTTAGTTTAGGAAAAATAACTCTTGGAGATTATCTGTTCTTAAATAGAGAATGTGTCTTATNAAGATCCCTCTTTTATTTTGAATTACTTCTATTCTAAGAATAAAATGCATCAAACCTAAGTTTGTCATCTTGAATGCTTTCATCATGTCTTCTTTAAAATCTTTGATCATCTTCTCATTATTTTTTGGATAGAGTAGGTCATCTAAATATATGGAGACAAGGAGAGTGTAGCTTGTACCTTGATTATGGAAGTATAATTTTGGCTCACTTTTGGTCCTCCAAAAGCCTTNTATATAAACATATTTCATTTAAAGTGTACCATGGATTCGTATTTTTGCTATTAAATTCTTTAATTAGGCATTTACAACATATCACACAAAATTTATTTATCGAATATTTAATTTTTTATATTTGCGTAAATAGCAATTAGGTGTGTGTTTGGGGCAGCTTGTGCGTTCCAGGACAAGCAGCTTATCTTGAAACGAGGCCTGTGGGTCGAACGCAGGGTTCGATTCGCGGCCTGCATTAAGTGTAAAAATGGAACTATGTTTTTGGATAAGCAGACAAAACACGCGATTCAAACGATACTACGACGTTTTCAAAACACCACCGCACTTATAAGCTGCACCAAACGGGCCCTTAATTTTTTGAAGAACATAAAAAATAGAAAATGTTTTGATGTTTTGGTTTGATTTGAGGTTAATAAAAGGAGAGTAAAATATGATAAAATATTAAGTATTTAATATGCATCACATGTAAGAAATTTTATGAAGATATTTCATGGATTCAATTAATATTGTGCATTGCTTAAATTTTTCGTGTGAGTTAAAAGGCTAATTCATCTTGATAAAGTTTCTATTAAGGTTTGTCTTAATTTTGAAATATCATATTAAACACAAATTTAAGAAAATGTTTAATATCCATGTAATTTTTATATCATTTATATGAGTTTTTAATATTTGGTATACTTTTATTTATTTATTTTTTTAAAAAAATATATTATAAATATCTTTTTTTTAGTTATGTCATAACAAAAAATTACAAGCAAAATGTCATTAAAATCTAACATTAATATTTTTAAAATTTAATCATTTATTTAAAAAAAGAAGTAATTATAAATATTATAACTTCTTATAAATTCTCAATTAAATATAATTATATGAACATAAGATTTATATTTTGATATAAAAATATATCGAAATTTATTTATATAATTTTTAGTTTAGGAAAAATAACTCTTGGAGATTATCTGTTCTTAAATAGAGAATGTGTCTTATTTCATGCTGAAAATGAGACACAAAAACATCTTTTCTTTCCCAAAATGTTACCTTTTACTTCTTTTGAGTGGAAATGCCTCCCCACCAAGTGGGATAGGGGTTTTGTTGTTGTTGTTGTTGTTGTTCAAAATTGTTACAAGAGAAAAAAAAACAATTAATAGAATTATTAGGAATTCATCTTCTGCTAAAGTTCTTATCACGAAAATTCGAAAGGCTATCAAGCTAAAAAGTAGAAAATGAAAGCTCAAGATGATATTCCCACTCAAATAGATAAATTATATAATTTATGATATATTTTCAGATTTGTGTTCTATTTCTCATCTTTTGAAGATTTGGTAAATCGAAGCTGTCAGTTTTTAATCTCTTTGATGGACGTCGAATTAGTTCTATGAGAGATTTTATGAGCTATGATATTTTCCAATGGTGTCAATATGGCTCAACTGACTTTCAAGTTTTCTTCACTCTTTGGTTGCAATATACTGATTATTTCTTTCAGTTTGAGGTATTCATTCTGGAATTTTATTGGGTGATATTATTTTTTTTTGAATTTTTTAAAGAGAAGAGGGAGAATTTTGTTACTAAACTTTGTTGGGTAGTTTTTGGCTTACATGACAACAACATAGTTATGACTATTTATAGGCATGAGAGACTAAATCTAGAAACATCTAAATTCTTACATTTCATTCAAGAAAAAATATATTCTAGATTCTGTCTAATTGAATATTTGAGTACTCTCATTTAATAAAATATGCCAAAATCTTCTTCTTTATACTATTTAGAACATTCTAGGATAATGAAGAATTAAGCATCAGTCTTATCACTCCTTGATGCGGATTTTGACTACTCCAATTATATTGCATAATAGTTTGAACTTTTCTCTTGAAAGTGCCTTTGTGAATATGTTTGCAAATTATACCGCATTCTTGTACCGCTTTTAACCGCATTCTTGTACCGCTTTTAATTTTTTTATTGGTCTTAGTTTTTCTAACAAAAAATTATTTGATACTAACAAGTTTACTTTTGTGATTAAATACAATATTTTTGCAAATGCTATAGCTGATTTGCTGTCGCAATAGATATGCATAGCTTCTTTTTGTGGCTCATCCATATCTTATAGTATGTATTTTAGCTATACAGTTTAACGCATAGTTGCAACGACTGCAATATATTCAGCTTCAACTGATGATTGTGCAATCGTTGCTTGTTTCTTTGACGTCCCAGAGAATATTCCTGAACTTTGTGTGAATGCATGTCTGGAAGTGTTTTTCATGTCATTGAATGATCCGACCCAATTACCTTTAGTATTTCCAATTAGTCTTGAATTAGGAATGGATTCGTACTAGATGTTATAGTTCTTTGTTCCTTGTAAATATTTAAGAACTCTATTTGCTAATCTATGATGAACTTGGCTTGGACTTTGCATAAATCAAGAGAGCAGACCTTTTCATACGTGATGTTTGATCTCATAGCCGTCATATAAAGTAAGATTCAAAAAAGAATTTAATAGAATGCATCCTTTGGTGCATTATCATCCTTCATAAGTTATTCTTGTTTAGTGGAGTAGCAACTATCTTTTAATTATTTAGCTTAAACTTCTTTAAAAGATTTTTTGTATATGCATATATATATATATATATATATATATATATATATATATATATATATATATATATA
>JXCR01062868.1:0-15089 GCA_002079205.1 Phalaenopsis hybrid cultivar | reverse complement strand
AATTTTTATATAACAAGAACGGAAATTTTAGGGCATTTCCAAAAACATCACATTGTAGAAGTATGAAAAAGGCAACAGATGCAATCATAAACATGTTGATAGTCCATAGCGATCCATTTTAAAGTTGAAAGCATAAGATATTAAAACAAAGAAGATAACTTACATGCTGTCTTTTTCAAGAGCATGTGCCACTTGGTTTAGGAAATCAAGAGTAAACATGTGCAAGCATACCTGAAAGTTTATAAATCAAATTTCAGAACTAATTCCATTTAAAAAGATTTCCAGAAAAAAAAAATCATGGACACCATTTTTTAAAAGAAGAAAAAAATAGCATGGATTGTGATGGGTAGAATTTTGATGGCAGAATTGTAGATGTTTGGACTGGAGCATTGGCATTGACCCATCTTATCGCATAATGAGTCAAAAATAACGAAAAGAAATAGGATTTGCACAGAATGCATAAGGACGTCTAGCAAATTTTCTCAGAAGCCTGAAAAGGAATTTAAATAGGAAGAGAACCCTTTCTTTAGTGCTATGATTTACTTAGTTATACATGATCAATAAGGATGCTAAAATATCTAACTATGTTGTGGTTTCTTAAGTGCAGTCTCGCCCTTTCTCAATGCGAACCCCGGTCTAATTGGGGACCGGTCCTTGAGAAAGGGTGAGACTGCCGCTCACCCTCTCCTCCTTCATTTTCTGCTTCTCCATGGGATTTTGAAGGGGCCAGACTGCAGCTCGCCCTCTCGCCCTTCCTTTTCTGCTTCTCCTTCATGTAGGAGCTATTTATTTACTGTTTTCAGAGTTAGAGTTAGTTTTGTTGTTGTGTGTTGTTTTCAGATTCCTTTGTGGAGCTACTCTCTCTGTTCTAGGGTTGTATCTAAGAAGATGGTGGTGCTCCAATTGTATCATTTCCCTTTCACATTCTCCAATCCTTCTCCTCCGCTCTCCTTAGTAGTCGGCCTCCCCCTCCTTCATTCCTACGCCCAGCCGCCCCAAACCTGTAGCCTTATGTTGTTGTCCAGCCATCCTCCCTCGTACCCAACACTCAACCTACTGGTCCTCACCCAACCACCACTGGCCTTGCTGTCCAGCACCTTCCATCCACCACTTTGCCTGTCGTCGGTCACCTACGACCCTCCATACTTATTGCCCTGCAATGTTGCACATTCCCCTCGCTCTCATCAGCATTCCTTTGCTTCCACCACCCGATCAACCATCTCGATCCACCTAGCCGATCTCCACCGCCCTTGGAATACACCTTAGAGGTGTTTGCTTGTGACATTTTTGTTTTGTCTTGCTATTTTCTGTTGTGTTATGTTGTAACCCTCTCTCTACAATAATAAAAGTTCAATTTGAGTTTTTCATTGCTTTCCCTAATAATTCCGATATCATTTGGTATCAAAGCTAGAATAATCCTAGTCCTATTGTAGGGTTTCCTAGCATATGTCTTCCCCTCCAACAATTTTTTCCTTACTATTCCAAACCATAGCCCAAACCCCAAATTCTATTTTGCTGATTTTCAAAATAAGCAAACCCAAATAGCTTCTCTACATCCTCAATCAATCGCACACACTGCCATTCACCTCCACCCAACAATTTTCCTCCCAAAACCCAAGCCCGAACCATGCCACCAAAGAGGAATATGCCTGAGCCTATCTAGGATGAGATGCGACAAGAGCTCCGTCGACTCCAACAAAGGTTTACAGAAATTGAAGAGTTAACACAGGAAGAGGTTACTCTCGACTGAGTGCTGGAGAGTCGAAGGGGAGAAATAGATGAGGATTTGAATCACTTTAATAGGGATAATTTCAGCGACGAAGAACATAACGAAGTTTCAAAATCCACTATTAGAGGACGCCTACAGCGAGATATCTGAATCCCCCTCAAAGGGAGACTCACTGAGAGGAGATGTCACTTGGAGGACACAGAGACTTCGACATCAAGATAGATCTATCAGAGTTAGAAGGAGGTATGGATCTCGAAGAATTCATTGATTGGTTACAAACGGTTAAACGGATCTTCGAGTATAAAGATGTATCGTGGCCACTAAGTTGAAGAGGAGTACTTCTCTGTGGTAGGAGAGCATACAAAGGCGGAGAAAAAGAGAGGACAACAACAAAATTACCACATGGGAGAAGAAGAAAAAAAAACAATGCAAAAAAAAAAAACCTCTCACTTCATTACCATCAGGATATATTTCTGAGGTTCCATCACCTGAAGCAGAGGGCTCTATTAGTAGACGAGTTCACAGAGCAGTTTGATCATTTACAGATGATGTGTGATATAACGGAACTAGAGGAGAACACAGTAACCAAATATCTTTAGAGCATGAAGCCTAGTATTAGCAATGTGATGCAGCTACAACTGTACTGGACGCTAGGGGATGTCTAGACACTAGCCCTAAGGTGAAGAGGCAGCAGAAGCAGACCAAACAACAGTCATCCTTCAGGCAACAACCATCAGGTAGGCAGTCTCCTATAGTACAACGATCGACAAAGGTACCCTAGGAAATACAAGCAAGCCCGGACAAGGGAGTGACACTTTGGATCAAAGCTGAAAGAAAAGGGAGAGGTAGCTCATCCAACATAGTATCAACACGAAAGTGTTCCAGATGTCACGACTACAGTCATATAACTTCCATTTGTCCCACAAACAGAGTAGTCACTCACAGATCAGGTTGCCATGGAGGAGTGTAGCGACGAGGGGAAAGCTGAGAAACAGAGTGAGGTGTATCAGCTTCCACCAAAAGAAGGAGAGACTCGTGATTCAACAGATCCTGCAGACTGAGCACGAGGGATTCACAGTGGCTTTGCCACAATATTTTTCTACACCCACAGTGAATGGAAAAATATGCAGTCTTATCATCGACGGCGGGAGCAGGAAGAATGTGGCATCAACTCAGCTGGTAGAGAAATTGGGATTTACGACTCAGAGGCATTCCCAGCCATACTATTGTCATGGCTAAAAAAGGATTGGATTAGCATCGACCAAAGATGTCTAGTAGAGTTCTCGATCTGAGACCAGCTACAAAACTGAGTGTGGTGTGACGTGGTCCCTATGGATGTCTGCCAACTTCTATTGGGACGACCACAGCAGATTGACTAGAGGACCCAACATGATGGATTCAAAAAAACCTATTCATTTACCAAGGATAAAAAGCACATCATTTTGTTTCCTTCGGTTGAGCCCGAGGTCATAGGAACCCTTACCAATATAGTTGCGTCAGTAGGGTCGGTTCTAATGACAACATAAGATGAAAGGACCGAGACAATGGCTCCGGACACGAAACAGTTACGCCATAGTGGATATAAGGACGTCAAAGTTGACATTGTACCTCAAGCTCCACCACTGGACAAGAAGATGTAGGCTACTCTCACTGCACTTTAAGCCGATCATGGTTTACCTTGAGAGGATCCAGCAGTACATGCATGGATCGCAGTCCCAGAAGAGTGCATCGATAAGAACAAGTGCACGCAAGTGAACCGACTTCTTAGATGCTTTGGACAACAGTAAAATCGACAGTGAGACCAAGTGTCGCCATGATTGGAGACAAGGAATCATAATATTTAATAAATGAGGTTGAAGCTCGCCCAACCACGGGAGAATAATGCAAAGTGGGACCTCTCCCATGTGGATCAGGCAACTGACGTGGCCACCCCATGCCACGCCTCTGCACGATCTAATTTGGGACCGATCAGGGAGGAACCCATACAAAGTGGCTTGGGGCAAGACTTTGATGAGGTGAGGTTGTCGCTCGCCCTCTCCTCCTTTTATCTTCTGCTTCTCTGCAGGATTTTGATGGGGCGAGATTGTCGCTCGCCCTTTCCCCCCTCCTTTTATGCTTGTCCTTCACGTAGGAGCTATTTATTTGTTGTTTTCAGAGTTAGGGTTAGTTTTTTGTTGTTGTGTTGTTTTCAAATTTCTTTGTGAAGTTGTTCTCCCAGTTGTAGGGCTCTATCCAAGGAGTGCATTTTATGTACGTCATATGCACGCAGAATTGCGTGTGTATGACTCATAATAACCATTCAATAACTCAGTTATTGAGAGTTATTCAGAGGTTATTGGAGGCATTAACCTCAATAATATCTCAAAAATCTCTCAATAACTTACCAATACATTTCGCGGTTTGACGCTCATCTTTTTTCTTGTCATTCGATGATTTTGTAAGTTTATTGGGGGTATTAACCTCAATAACATCAGCATAACCCTCTAATACCCTCCGAATAACCGTCATACATACACAATTCTGCATCCGTATGACGTACGTAAATATTTTTCCAATCCAAGGAGGTAGTAGTAGTCTGTTTGTATCCTACTTCGAGGTAATGTTGTATCCTTACCCTTTCACTCTCCCAAATCCTTCTCCTGCCCCCTCCTCTCCTTAGCCGCCGACCTCCCCCTCCTTCATTCCTGCACCCAGCAGCCCCATACCTACAGCCTTATCTTGTTGTCCAACCATCCTTCCTCCTTCCCATAACCCCCGTCCGACTGTTCCTCACCCCACTACCACCAACCTTGTTGTCCAGCACCTTCCAACCACCCCTCCGCCTACCGGCGGTCACCTACGTTTGCTATCCCTGCAATTTTGCACCTCCCCACCCCCCCACCTGCACTCCCATCAGCATTCCTTTGCTGCCACCACCCCTGCCAACCATCATGATCCACCTAGCTGACCTCCACTACCCTTGAAATAAACCTTAGAGGTGTTTGCTTGTGTCGTTTATGTTTTTGTTGCTATTTTCCGTTGTGTTGTGTTGTAACCCTCTCTACATTTATAAAAGTTCATTTTGAGTTTCTCATTGATTTTCCTATTAGTTCAGGTATCAAAAGGGGAATTAAATTAATTACTATTTCTCCTCAAGGGTAAAAAATAAAGTTCTTTATAAGAATATAACAAGGCCAATTGAATACTAGTTTTGAAAAATATTACAAGCTTCCACAAAAAAAGTGAAATGATTAACTTGCTACCAGGATCAAAGGAGAAATAGAAATGTGCAGCTATATTCCAGAAATATCTTTACTACTTCAAGATTTCGGAGTTCCTTCTGCGTCAAAATGGGCCAACCAACTGTTGCTTTGGACCTACCATTGCTTGTGTGATAAAAAAAAGGGCATTTACATACATAGCACACAATTCTTATGTATTTACATACCTCACAACTAAACTTTCATATTAACACGCAGCACTCAAATCTTCAATATCACATAAAAAATAGCACAATTAACACTTATTAAAAGTGAAATACACCTTTTCATGCAACGGTATGAAATTTTAAGTGTAAGATATGTAAATACATAAAAATTGTGTGCTATGAATGTAAATTTCCCTAAAAAAAGTATGAAAAATGAAAAAGACAGGGTGTCATCATGAACAAACTGCACAAGTAATAAATCCTTCATAACAAATGCATTGCATATATTCAACAGATTCCTTGCACAATTTAGACCGAACGCTTCAAAAAATGGCAGTCAGACTAAATCATACAAATATTTATACTGTTGCAAGAGCTCTCAGCAGCTGAGTTGGAAATAAATTACAAAACACATACTTCACAACTCTCAAGCAAATATAAATTAACTACTAAATATGAAGAAAGTTAATCCAAAACTGTGCACTATAGTAAGCAGAGCAATCATTTAAACTTTTACAGATTAAATATAAACAAGCTTATTTACATTACTCCAACAAAAACGAAGACGTCCAGTGCTCTGGTTGATTTCAGAAGCCATTGATGAATCTAATTCACTGTATTCAGCAACAGCTATAGCCCCACCTCTTCCTCGCTGCACAAAGACACCAACCTTCTCCTGTGGATATGCCTGTACTCATATTTATTAGATTACCATTCACTTGAATGAATGAAAATTGAGGATTCAAAAAACCAATCCTGAATAGTTTGAATAATGCTAATGATGATGGTTACTTTACAGTATACATTGTGCATATAATTTATTAACCGCTGTGACTTGTGTGGGCCAAAGAAAGAGTGAATTTGGCCTTAAATCCAAAGAAAAAGACACCTATAGTTGATTTGAAATACTAGCTAAAATTAGAAACTTATTATCATCGTTAACGGAAATATTAACCTTAATGAATAGATTATCCTAAGCATTTTGATGTTGGTGCTAAGATAATTTTGGTTCAAGTAGTTTACTCCCAACTGAGTAAATTTCTTTTAACAGGTCATGTGATCGGCTCTCTAACATAACCCTTTTTCTATGTTGCCGTTACAAAGCGAAGGTTCATAAATGGAGATGAATTCTTCATTGAATGCCAATAGTCTCTTAATGTGAAGTTTTCTCTCCTTTTCTAACTTTCTTTAACACCTGATTTATTTAACTATTTATGCTATATAAACTCTCAAATTAAAAAAAAAGTATTAAGATTTTGGCAAGTAAGGTTTGTTTTTTTTTTAATGGTAGATTAACCATGACACTCTAGACCAACTATAAGTTGATGTTTGAAACTTTTCATGTAACAAAATGAGGTATTTCTGAGCAGTACATTTGGATTATTTGCACTTCATTCCTACGTTAATGAATGTATTAAGGAAAAAATTGAGGTATAATTACATCTTAAAAAGAATTGAAAGAATAAAGTTGCTAGACATTTAAGAGTTACTCCTTAGAGCATAAATCTCTCAATTATAATTGCTTTTGAAGTCTTTGATGGCTTCCATGGCAGATAATTCCCAGCATTAGGTTTCCGTGATGCTGCGATAATCCCATCACATCTCCACAATGGTTGATAAAGAAATAGTTCCACATAAAAGCCAACTTCATTAGTTCAGAACAAATACAAATAACCTGCTACGCAGTTGCCGCTTAGATTTCATATATGATATTTTATGGATAAAAATGACAAATAGGATGTATTAATATAATGCCAGAAAAAGGGCTAAAGTATGAAAATACTACCATAGAAAAGATAGTTATGGATGGAGAATGGAATTGGCTTACCCGATTGTTCCTTAAGATATTATATTCTAGGACAATTTACTTCATAACACTCAATTTTTATGTATTTACATATCTAACATCTAAACTTCAACATTCACATAGACGCTGCCTTATCTATAAATGAAAAAGTGTATTTGACTTTTTAAAAGTTAAAATGATGGTGTTGTCTCATGTCATATGAAAGATTTCAGTGGTATAAATGTAAATATAAAGTATAGGTGTTAGAAATGTAAGTGCATAAGAAATGTAAGTGCATAAGAATTGGGTGGGGGGTGCTATGTGTGAAAATGAACCCTATTCATTCTTTGGTTATAAACATGTATTCTTTTATGGCGGAAAAAATAAAGAAAATAGAGGTCTTATCTAATGAAGGAATAGACTTTTCTTTAAAATGATATCTAAAGTAGGGTTGAAACCCTAGGAAAAATCGCCCCACCCCTTTCACTCCTTCGTAGATCAAGCCTCCCTCCATTGAAAGTCATTGCAACCTCCATTCTCGATCATGATGTCCCTTCATCTCTATTTGTTGGCCTCGTCATGATCAATCTCCACAATTGGTCTCTTCATATGCTTCATGAATCAAAGCCGGTAATTTCTTAATTGCTACGCTCAGCCTCCCAAGGATATGCCAACCGCACTCAACCTTGGCCTCCTCTGTGGCATTCTCGTTTGAATAACACTTCCCTCTCCTCCCTGATCCTACACCTATGCTAACATCTCACTGTAAAAAAACATAGTCAAGTGCTATGCACATATCTTAATATGGTTAATCGACTCGCCCCTTCACACCCACATCTGCATTGGCCCGTACCCGTTTTGATCTCTAAATTTCTTATCTACCCTTCTTGCCGGTTTTCTAAGACTTACTTCATGATATAAAATCACCCTTGACATTTTTACATCTCCCTACCTTCAATGTTACGGTCTTCTTCCATTATCCATTAAGTCAATCAGATCAACTAAACTCTGGTGGTTTAGGCATTTTCGATTTGTTTTCTATCAACACAAAAAACTCCTTACCTTTCCTTCTCCTCGAGATAGAAATGATGCCAACGTGGTATCAAAATGACAAGCGTTCAATCACTTCCTTTTACTTGGCTTTTTAAAGCTAGTTAATCATCCAGTTCTGCTACTACCATGTTTCAAAACAACGATAAGAAATTGTGAGATTTTCTTCATTCCACAATCTTTCAAAAAAGTAATCTTATGTATCTAGACATTATTTTGACATATTTTATTGCAAAAAAAGAGATCTACTGATTTACAAGCATTGCAGCAGATTAAGAGGATTTTTTTTAATAATAAAAGGAAAAAAGATGAGTTAATCCAATATTGTCACTTTATTATTGATCCAGTTCTCAGAAATGAAAAAGAATGAATAATTTCTAGTTTCCAAATTTTTATTCAACTTTTATTATTCCCTTCTAGATATATAATTTGAATTAATAGTAAATTCAATCATTCCACACAGCTCGATTGCTCTATCATGTGTTCTTTGCATCAAATTATTTTCAAATCCTCAATTTTTGGCCCAATATAATTTTGTCTTTTTGATGGCACAAAAGTTCACAAGAGGTTTGTGGTTGAGCAGGATAAATTAGCCGTGGTCATGGTCATAAGAATATCTTTTATCGCATGTTCTCGTTGCACCCGCATGAATCATGCTCCTAAATGGTGCTTAAAAACTATGGTTATCCTTTAGATGCTCAACAAACATCAACCAAAAGCTTTAGGCTATCATCTTCCTCTGATGCTTCTTCCAATTTTATTTGTATGCCTCATTATAAAACGTAGTTCTTATTTCAATAGTCAAATTCCTCAATTTCATTATCTCATGTTGTTTCTTCCTCAAGTTCTATTGTTGATTACAAAACTGATTTCATCATAAGTTTTAGATTCAAATGCACCTTCAGATATGACAAATTGTTTGCATGCATCTTCTTTTCTAACTATTATTGTCATCAATGATTAAACATCCCAAATCACTTCTCTTTCGAATGTGTTATATGTCCCTCAATTTCTAATAAATGTATGATTTTTACACTATCTTACTACGGTCTAAAACTGCTAGATAACCTTTCATCCGATTTACGTTGTTTTTCAAGATTTCAACTCAAGAAAAATGACCTATAAGGGTGTTGAATAATGAGAAAATCTACCATTTTAAACCAACATTTAATTTGACATTGCCTCTGCTATTACTCATGATCAATGGCATTACTACTTGGCCATCTTCCTCCCACTCAACTTAAAAAATTTGCCACCTCTTCCCATAAAATTTATATTCTCAACAAGTTAGGTAGGTAAGTATCTTGTCCTTACCATCATCAAATGCTAGTCATTATCCTGTCCTTATTTGTTCATTATGATCTTCAAGGTTTGATTTCTTCTAACTCCGTTGAAGTTCGATTATTTTGTTACATTTAATGATGACCATGCTAAATTAGTCCTCTACAAGTGTATGAAAGACAGCCTCAACCAACACCCCTTGCAATACCTCCGTCATCCTATCTATGTTGACTGAGCATTCCCCTGAAGCTAATTACATACCTTTATTCACTTCTTCATGACATTTAACCATCAATAACCATCTTATTAACGTTTCATAACGCTCCTGTTGATTATCATTACTCCCAAAAACATATCTCATAGCACTGCAATATAATCTAAGAATGCGAGCTATAGATGATAAGATGAATACCCTTTGTAATTAAAATACATGGGAATTGATTATTCATTCCAATTTGATCAAAGCAATCACTTGGCAATGGGTTTTCCACTGTGAATTTTCATCCTAGTGGCTCCATTGATTTATAAAAGCCTCAAAATAGATTGCCAAAAGCTCTACAAAAGTTTACATAGCAGATTACCAATATCAACTCAAATAGATTTTTTATCCTTGTAGTCATAAATCAAGGATTGCACATGCTACTAAAGGATATTAGAAACACCTTCCTCTATGATAATCTAAATGAGGATGTAACCACTTAGGTGCATAACTGAAAGGGATAATCGATCTACCTATTTAAGAACAATCTACAAGTTTTGTTTGATAAGTTCTATAAAGTTCCAGCAGAAATTGATCTTTGCAGTAACACCAGCAAACATTCTATTCATGTTAGACATATACAATAGCACAAGTTCAATAATGCTAGCAATTTATGTTGACGATATATTGCTCGCTACAGTGGCTAAGAAGTAAAATCAAAAGTGAAATACTACTTACATAAATTCTTTTGTAACCAAAGATCTAAGGAAGAGAAATTTCTATTGCAAAGTAAATAAGCTACTAATCACCTTACAGTAATGATCTTCTAGGATGCAAACTAGTTGCCTCCCTCATCAAAAACTAAACCATTTCTAAAGATGATTTACCATATGATGATTCATGTCAACATTAAAGGTTGGTTAAAATTCAATTTATCTAACAATTATGAAATTTCATGTATTTTGCTATAGGGTCTGTAAGCCAGCATGTGCAAAACTCGAAATAGATTAGGATATTATTCGCATTCTCAGATTTATTATAAAATGCTTCTACAAAGGATTGTAACATACTCAAATTGGGCATTTAAATATTGAAACATTCTCCAATATCAACTATTTTAGATCTATTGATGACAAGAAACTTCTAGGTATTGTATTTTTGTGTGAGGCAATCATATCACCAAAGAATAAAAAGTAAACTGTTGTGGCCAAATACATGGCTCACTATGCATGTCAAATTATGAGGGGTAAAGGCACTCTTAAAAAAGTTCACATTCCAATAACCGAGTGCATATTTCTAAATTATGACAATCCTAAAGCCATATACATTGTCAGCAATAAAGTGTTTTATAAATGGAAAAAAAATATTAAAATAGATTATTATTTCATCCATTGACATCATAATGGCTTAGAAGATTACCACTTTTCATGTCTAGTACAAATCAAAATAAAAATATCTCACCAAAGCAATAAGTGCACTATCTTTACTTTTCAATGTAATAAATTAGAGCTTATTGATATAAATGCTCCAAATTGAAGGAAAGTTTTAACATCATGCTAGAAAAAGGCATAATGTATGACTACATTTTTAAACAAGATAGCTATAAAATGGTATTACTCAATTGTTCCTTGAGACATTCTATTCTTTCCTCTATTTATATTAGAGATTTTTTTCTAATGAATAGAAAAGATAGACAGAGAATTCCCTTAAAAAAGAGACGATTCTGCTACAGAACCTAACAAAAGTTTGCCATATTAATTTACTCATTTTCAGATGTATTAACAATTTAGCTTCTTTCTGTTTTATTTTGCATAAAGCACCAATAGATCTTACATTTATTTTCCTGGTTAATTTTAGATTTGCAGCCTCATATGTATTAGAAATAGGTGGCATTGCCTTATGTTCCTAAAAAGATAAATTTTAGCAAAGTTTTCAACTGAAATAAGCAGTGATGAAGTTAATCAAAAAGTGCTTTGAATGACAGCAATTAACAGAATGTACTAAATTGGAAAAACAATTCAAATGTGTTCTTTTGCTGGAAAGGAAATCCAGGTTTTAATGCACCTTGCGTACAACTTTTGCTGCAGTAGCTACACCTTTGTCAATGAAGTATCCCAAGAATGTTGGATCTGCAACACGAACCTGCCTTCAAAAGTTATATAGGTGTGCTAGACAGTAAAAGAGATTGTGAAAGTTAGAGTTAAAAGGTAGAAAATGCTTACCAATGCATTATCAACACCATAGCAATCCACGTATCTCACACCCCTCATGGCCATATCTTCCAGCAGTTTGGAAGACTTTAGAGCTGCCATAGAAGACAACATTGGGAATTAAAACAGTAGATTCTAAATGGACGAAACAAGGAAAACATCATTCCAGATGTGCTTCAAAAAATATCTCGCAATACCAGCATATAGTCCACCATTTCCATCCGGAGCCTTTGCCACCTAGCAAATAAAAACCAAATTTTAAGGATTTAAGATAAAATTTTAGAGAGAACAGAAACTACAAATTGTGAAGTAAATATTGGAAGATAGGAGTATTTACCATTTTTAAACAGTCAATAGTAAAAGTACAGATAACAATTGATATGTTAAACAAAAAGTCGACAAATAAAAAATTCAGAAGACTATCGTGGATCATTGTAAAGAAAGCACTGCAGGTATATAAAGATGTTAATTCGTAATAAAAAATTAAGTACCAATGTTTCTATTAGTTGAATTAAAAATTAAGTACCAATGTTTCTATTAGTTGAATTTAAATCCTTGAATAATTAAACAAATCGTCGCATTTAAATTTTGATGGGTGATATTAAAAATTCTCTTTAGATTCTGTAATTCCTCATTATAATAAAATTGAACAAGATAATGTGGGTGGAATGTTCTCAAACTTGCTTGTGAAAAAGTCCCCTAAAACTCCTCCAAAAACTCAAGAGCTCTCCAAGGAAAGTTGTGGCTCTCTCTGGTCTCCAAAGGCAGCTCAAAATCCCTCCAATAAACCCTATTGGCCCCTTTTTGCCTCTTAGACAAATATATTTTATGCCGTCCGAAGGGTTCTATCTTANGCCCCTTTTTGCCTCTTAGACAAATATATTTTATGCCGTCCGAAGGGTTCTATCTTAAAACAAAAATAGTGAAAGGATAAACACTGAATACCTCTGCAATTGCCTATAAAAAAGGCATGGGGTCTATTACCCAAAAAACAGACGATCAGCCATTGTTAATTCCAGAGGTGATGCAATTAATATTAAATACCTACTTAATTTTCTAAAAATTTTCTAAACAAGAAATTTTCTTTTGCAAATTTAAAATCAAATTAAGTAAACTAGAAGTGTAAACTTTTGCTAATGATCAGATGTCTTGTTGAATGATGTGAAAAGGGACTATTCAGAAACCAATAGAGGCAGATCATCACTTAAACACTTTCCAAACTTGCAAGATGACAAAGATAAGTTAATTGCATACATTCAAGCAGGGACTAAAGGCAATTGCTAGCCTCAAAAATCAAAGCAAGAAAAGAGCAATGGAAGCAAAGAAGAATACCTTGCATGCAGTCTCCAAAATAAATCTACCATCCCTGGAAACACAGGGAAGGGTGCCTTGTTGGAAGAAAGTAACCTTACATCAAAACAGAAGTATCAGCACATATGAGCTTCTGAAAATAAAAAGCACACAGTTTACACTATATTACTTGGCCAGCGTCTAAACCAAAGTATTTGCGGTTTTCAAAGAACTTGCGAGTCGCCTCATCAGTGAATGGGCTAGTCATTATATACCAATGAATTGGAGTAACAGTAGATGAACCTGCAAGATGAGCAGCCATAAGACACTATTCTATTTTGAAGAAAATGTGGAGTTAACCTGCATGGTAAACATTATAACTTACCATCACCTGATTGAGCAGCAAGCTTTTGGACGCATAATATTCGTTCAGCTTGCAGCTGGAAAAGTGATTTTCCGGATGGAAGTCCAATGTCTAGATCAAAGATAAACTGTTATATAAGAGTCACCTAATGACGTGCTCTGATTTGATGGTGCTAAAACAGTTTTCAATTTTCCTTAAGAAAGCACATATTTGTATCAGAGGGAGATGCATAAATTTTATCTGTCTGTCAATATTTGCATGTTTATGTACATTGTTATGTGCATAGAATTGGAGAAAGAAAATCTCCTTCTACATTAGTAAAAAACTTCATATAAATTTTAAAAATAATCTTAGTGCTCATTTAAAAATGTGTTAAAAAAAATTCAACTCTAATTTTTTAGTCAGAAATGCCGCATACGTTCATGTTAGCCACAAAACTCTATTCGAGCAATGACTGCTCAGTGACTGCTTCATGTTTTTATTTGTTAAACAATTCTTTTTTGCTTCAGCAAGCTAAACTATAAATCAGATGCAGAAGAACATCTCAGGTCTTCTACTACTTTAAGTCTCTTCCCATCTAATGGTAATATTGAATGATATCACGCATGCAGCCGCACACCCTCCATGACTTTAAAGCACAAGCTTTAATAAATAATTAAATTTGTGATAATATTTGTCAATAATTCTTGAAGTTATCGGGACCAAAAAAAGTTGACAGAGAGTTAAAAAGAGAAACAAGAAAATTAAGAAGGGGAACTCATTTTTTCTTTAAGGCTTTTACCAAGCTTACATGTGGTCTATGGTATAACTATTACATCACATAAAAATTTATGTTTATCACTCCAAAATTTCGTCTTATACAAAAGGACTGAAGAAATAAATCGGAAAACTGGCAACAAGAATGTTAACGACTGTATTATGCGCATAACAAATATCCAATATCAACTACTTACTAAAACAACCCTTGGGATCTGAACTTCCAAGCCGAGTTCCCTGCATCAGATATAAAGAAGAAAAAAAAGGAGTAAACATATAAAAATCCCATTAACATAGAGAAGTTATCTAAGCTAGACAAATAAAACACGTAAAAAGAAATTTACCAAGAAGTAATAATGGGAATTAAAAGTAAGATAATAAGCTATTTTTATGTGGAAATAGTGAGCATACTGACAGAAAAATTGCATAGAAAAGTTGGGTTTAAGACTTGTATTTTTAGGACAGCACAATATTTACTTCTTGAACATTGGCAGACTGTTAAATTCAAGTAGGTAGAAGATAAACCTAAATAAATCTATAAGATTAATATTCTTTCCACACGCATGATCTATGATTCATCTAGTTCAAGCTATAATTTTATACCATCGAGTTGGTTTCTTCCTGTGATGATAAAAGCAGAAATAGAAAATGATATATTTTGAGCATTGAAATGATATGTAAAAGCTAGTATTAAATTAGTACAAAATATAAATTGGCATAACAACAATACAATCAATAAAGAAATAATAAGGAATAGTTGCTTACCTGCCCGCCGGATAGAAGCACAACTGCTAACTTGCCTTCTAAGATGGCCTTCAATCCCCTCTTCCACCACCTCTCTCTTTCAGTTAGAGTTCTTTCTTCCACAGTGGAAACACAGTTCTCGGGCACAGGCTCAATAGCAGGCAGAGGAGGACCTTTACTAAATGAAAATGTCCAAAGGTGAAAAGAGTAACGAGCGATTTCAATAATGAACAAGAATTAAAATTTACTAATTCAAGTTCATTGGTGTTTATAA
>JXCR01062848.1:0-11040 GCA_002079205.1 Phalaenopsis hybrid cultivar | reverse complement strand
TATATATATATATATATATATATATATATATATATATATATATATATATATATAATGCATTTATTGAATTAACTTTATATTTAGAGTTTTTACTTTTAGAGTTCATGCAACCCATAAATCTAAGATATAATGAGTTAGTATTAATTTTTTAGTTTTTCAATAATAGTGATGTGTTAATAAAAAAACAATCATAAATTTTTTGGATTGCAAAGTATTCAAATATTTGATCAAAGAACTTGAGCAATTGACACTAAGATTGCATGGAACATATTTTCAATAAACATTTATTTAAAGAATTAAAATTTGATGAGATGAACCCCATATTATCAAGAATGTCATAATTCAATTCCAAATGAATGTATATTAAAAACTTGAAGTCATAATTATGAACTTTATACCACAATTTGTTAACTTAAATATCCGTTGATTCATGCATGCTTCTAACTATAATAAGGTGTCTCTACAACATAAATCACCAAAGAACAATATCAATAATAAATTAAGATGTTCGAAGGATAATGTTTGAACAAGAAAAATTAACATAAATAATCTAATAAAGTGCTATAATTTCCAGTTGAAAAAATTGAAATATCTCTCGATGAAAAATTATAATTAAAAACAATTTAAGCACATTTTATAAAGGGCAAGATTAGGCTATGAAAACTATTCCAAATGTAACAATTAATTGCTCCCTGCATGTAGTTAATGCTAGCCATCAATACCATGACAAACACTCATCATAGACATCAACATGAACGACCACTGTCGTATAATTCTAACGCCACGATTGTCATAGGCTATTGTAATAAATGATAGTCATGGTAGATACTAATGTTGATGCATGCTATCACTAACAATGCACACATTGACATAAACATTGAAACCTTACTATCTCCACTAGCACCAATGACACCACTAATGTGGCTGTTTGCCAGCACCATCAATATCGACACCCATTGCCACAACCAATATGCATGTTCATTATCTTTATCAAGGCTGATATTAGTCTTCTTGGTGGTAGGTTTTTTTTAAGCCCCATATAAGTTGAACGATTGAACTAACCATCATCAAATTCTTAATGATAACTTCAATATCATAACTCATTTTATTTCACCATCAAAGACAAAACCAATCATTTTTTTAGGGTGTGTAAGACTATGATGTAAATTTTTATTTCCTAAATATTTTTATTATTTTGAAGTTTAATTAAAAGAATTTATTGAGAGGAATAAGTTAGTTAACTTTTATATAAATAATCTTAAATTTTAGCTACCATTATGTTCTTCCCAATTTTACGCATGTTCACCGTAGATATCATTTTTCATAGTTCATATGTACTATAACGTATCAATGCCTTCTCCTAATAGGGGAAAAAAACATTCATAACATACAATTCATATCTATGAATCATATTTAGTGAATCATGCTATAAAATTTTAAGTTAAAATTATCAAGTTATCTATGAGCAACTTTTAGCTCATTCATTTATATATATGTGAGATTTTTCTTTAAGAGTCTCAAATACAATAAACAATATAATTATAAATGAAGTTGTATTCACGACAAATTCAATTAAATTGAATTCAATTCATAATATTATCAATTTTAATAAAGTTATTTATATCCATTTCTTTTCTATTATATTTTTAAAATTCTCATGATTTTTATAATATTTTTCTATATGTAGTAATATATGTTTATTGGGCCTATCGGCCCACTGTGGAGCCTGTGCAGCAGCTAGAATCTTCTAGAAGCAGGGATGCTCCGAAATTCACATCCATTCTATATTCACTAACAATAGTACACAAATCCGCAGCCCTTAAGAGCACCAATCTCAACCCATTCCATAAACCCTACTCTACATTTTCTTGTGCTCCTTAGCTTGGCGAAATGGCTTCCGTCGGCGCCATCTCATCTTCCTCAATCCTCCGATCTCCTTCTCTCCGGGTCACTCTCTTTTTCTCTGCTTTTTCTCTCCCCCGCAGAAACCATTTGCTGATACTTTTGTTTTTGTGGAAGTGTAGAGTGAGAGCTTGAGAAGGAGAACTGGTGGTCGGCGGGTGCTAGTGGTGCGAGCAAAAGCGAAGGAAATCGCCTTTGACCAGGTCTCCAGGTCATCTCTTCAGTCGGGAGTTGAGAAGCTCGCTAACGCGGTTGGCGTCACCCTCGGACCGAGAGGTTACTAAGTTCTGCTTTTCTCTGGCTTTATTATTATGCAATTGCAAAATATGTTGGAGAGAAGTATTAGTTAGATTTGATGGCTTCTTCCTCGGAAATTTTGGGGAATTTGGCTAACTACCCACCAAAGGGTTGTTTGTCCTTTTTATACTTCTTCACATATGTTATTTTTTTTTAGACTTCTTTGTTTTATTTCCTGGGAACTTATTTGAACTATCATCTAAGTATTTTAATTAAGATTTTTCGGGATAATCTGCCAACCATATTGGCTTTGCATTTGGATTTGCTTTCTTAATACTTTAGAGCTTGATGCACAAGTCTCTCCCTATAGCTTGGAGTCTTGTGTGTTGAATAATTATGTTTTAGTTATCTATTAGAATGAAACATGTTTGTTTCAGAAGTATCTCTTTGACTAATTATTCTCATTACTGGTGCGTAGGCAAGTTTTAAAACTCTTATTGTATCGGTTTTGTTGATTCTTATGCTATATTGCATTTCAGTGTTGGACAAAAAGATGTCCTTGATAGTCTAGTTGACACTTGAATTTTGTGGAAGTTAGAATGTTAAGGTGGATGCAAGGAAAAGTAGGAAGAATGAATCATGGATAATTATTTTCAAGGGTTGGTGGGAGTAGTATCTATTGAAGTCGATTTATCAGAAATAGTTTTAGGTGATTTGAATATATAGAATGAAGGATAAAAAAATGCTCTTGTTTGCTCTTTTGTTGATCAAATTTAGAGAAGACCGGAAAAATAAAGAATTATGAAAGAGAAGGGTAAAACTATGGTACTATGGACGCAATTTATTCTTTTAATATTTAAATTGAATAGATGCGGCTTTAACCAGAATGAATGGATGATAAGGATTAAGAAAATAGAAAACTAGCCCAGTAATTGGGATAAGGAAGGCTAATGATAATATTGTTTATTGTTTTTTTTAATGCTAGTTTTTAAATTTCTTATTGACTACCTCTTATTTTATAATTCAAAGGGAGGAATGTTGTGCTTGATGAGTATGGGAGTCCTAAAGTGGTTAACGATGGAGTTACTATTGCTAGAGCTATAGAATTAGCTGATCCTATGGAGAATGCTGGGGCAGCATTGATCCGTGAGGTATATTAGATGTGTTATTTGCTTTCTTCATCTTCACTTAATTATGGGTTATGGTTAGCTTATGCTGTTGGGATGGTTCAGCTGTACCATTATCAAAGGCTTTGTTCATGTGCTGCATTATATAGGTTGCTAGTAAGACTAATGACTCTGCTGGTGATGGGACAACAACTGCTTCGGTGCTTGCTAGGGAAATTATAAAGCTTGGTTTGCTCAGTGTTACTTCTGGTGCAAATCCCGTTTCTGTCAAAAAGGGTATTGATAAGACTGTGGCAGGATTGGTGGAAGAACTTGAGAAGAAGGCACGGCCTGTTAAGGGGAGTGGTGATATTAAAGGTACTTCATTTATGATTTTAGTTGGAGAATTCCTTGACTATGTGTATTATTTTTGGGAACTTTACATTGCAGCACACAATTATATGTATTTGCATATCTCGGACCAAAATTTTCATACCCACATACATAGCACATTGGTGTTTTAAGCCTATGCTTGAAAAGGTGTATTTCACTTTTAATGATTTGAGTGCTATGCTATGTAAGTATGAAAGTTTAGGTGTGGGATACGTAAATACATGAGAATGATGTGCAATATATGTAAATGCACCTATTGTTTTTACTGATGTTGTTTTACTATGCCCTCACAAACTACCGTAGTTTATAAAAAAAACTTTTAGATTGTTGAACCAACTATTATTAATTTATGAAGAAAACTAAACTTATGGATGCCATCCTTTCTTCTACAGCTGTTGCTACTATTTCAGCTGGCAATGATGAATTTGTGGGAGATATGATTGCTGATGCTATTGATAAAGTTGGTCCTGATGGTGTTCTATCTATTGAGTCCTCTTCGTCTTTTGAGACAACTGTAGATGTTGAAGAAGGGATGGAGGTATATGGACATTTACTTAACTTAGAGTTATTAATTCTTTTGTGGTGTTGATGATAACCTGAATTCTGCATTAACGCCCATCATGCAGATTGACAGAGGTTATGTCTCCCCTCAATTTGTTAATAATCCAGAGAAGTCAATTGTTGAATTTGATAATGTAAAAGTTCTGGTGACTGACCAAAAGATATCCACAATCAAGGAGATTATACCTTTATTGGAGAAAACTACACAGCTAAGAGCTCCATTACTTATTATTGCTGAGGATGTAACTGGTGAAGCACTGGCTACGCTTGTTGTGAATAAACTAAGAGGCATTATTAATGTTGCTGCAATTAAGGCACCTGGCTTTGGCGAGAGGCGTAAGGCTCTTTTGCAAGACATTGCCATTGTGACAGGTATGTTTTACTTTCATGATTTGATTGTGGTATGCATGATTTGTTTCTCAAGCTCATGAAATACCACCTCATTTTATAATGTCTTAAAAGGGGGTTTACCTTGTTCATGAAAACCAGGCCAATGTAGGGATTATTTGAAATTTTTTCTTTGATTTTTAATCTATTGGAAAAGCTATGCATGAAAACACTATGATTAGTGGTTCTAACTTTTCAAGACACTCTGATGCATGCTAATCGGATGATATGTTGAACAAGAAACGTGAAACACCATTTATAATTGCTTTTCACTGAGAGTTTACAGAGAAAATCTGTTGTATTTTATTTGAGGATTTAAACATTTGTACTTTTATATGTACTCTTTTTTTTATTGTGGTTCCAATTTTCCTTCTGCCATGCTCTTGTTCTATAGCTAGAACATGCATGAATTCTTCCTTGTCTCTATGAAACTCTCTATGAAACTATTTGAAATATTTTTTTTGTAGTTGGTTTGAAACTCTTATGTTTTTGATTTACATAAGGTAATTGTTTGTAGCTACGTGTTACTTTTAAGTTTTAAGTCTCAGACTCATTTTGGCTTGAAGGAGTTGAAAGAGACGAAGGATCTGTTTGGGTTGGCGCCGTGGGCGCCGCGTTTTTATGGTGTTTGGGGCGGCGGGGCAGCTGCGGTGCCCTGTGTTTTTCCTTAAAAGTGGGCCGCGGGTCATGCGGACGGCTTTTCGACCCCGCAGCCTGCTTTTCTCTTTCGGCTTTTTACCCTGATGCCCTCCCTTGAGCTTTTCTGCCCTAAATGTTCTTCCCCCTCATTCGGCTCTTTACACAAGGGGTAAGCTACGATCCCCCACCCCTACCTCCCCTCTTTCCTCTTTTCCCACATTGCTCACGCTCCCCGGTTCATCTTTCTCTTCTCCCGCGTTTTTCATGCTACCTGATTTTCGTCATCTTCCTTCTCTGTTAGCTTGCTATAAGCACATTTTCTGCAATATATGCAACTGCCTTGTTCNCCGCGGGTCATGCGGACGGCTTTTCGACCCCGCAGCCTGCTTTTCTCTTTCGGCTTTTTACCCTGATGCCCTTGAGCGATTCTGCCCTAAATGTTCTTCCCCCTCATTCGGCTCTTTACACAAGGGGTAAGCTACGATCCCCCACCCCTACCTCCCCTCTTTCCTCTTTTCCCACATTGCTCACGCTCCCCGGTTCATCTTTCTCTTCTCCCGCGTTTTTCATGCTACCTGATTTTCGTCATCTTCCTTCTCTGTTAGCTTGCTATAAGCACATTTTCTGCAATATATGCAACTGCCTTGTTCGTTGGATTTGTGATGTTAGAGTTGAAAATGTTGTTTGGTGGTATGGATGTGAATACTACATGCCCTTGGTGGCCCGATTTTTGGTTTGGGTATGAAATTTTTTTTTTTTTCTTTATTGCTTGGGGATGACATCAATCTGATGTTGGATATTCTTCATTGAGGGTCTATGAGGCTATGACATGGTTATTGAGGTGAATACATATCATTTGAGTGGTCTGCATGAGGATCTAACCAAAAAAAGAGAAAAAAAAATTACTGTAGATGCCACATTTTTCTTTTTTTTTAAAGTACATTTGATACTCATTGTTGTGTGAGGTGTGTATCTTATTCTCTCTCCTGTTTTGAAGTAGATTTTTGCTTCACAAGTATCAACTATATTTCTTTGACAATTATGTTTTAAACAACACTACTGCATAGGGGCAGAATAATCATTCATCTAGAAACAACTGCCGCATAATTGTTTTTAAACTGTAAAAAATAAACAGACAGTTAGTTTCCCTCAACAGTTTTGTAGGGTAGCTGTTACAAATCAGCTTATTGGATAAGCCCAATAAGCTGCAGTTGCCCCAAATAGACCTGAAATGAAGAGGAATTGGAAGTGGAAATAGTAAATGACTTGAATTTATAAAGTATAACCCATTTATTTAGTCGAGGAAAACGAGTGGAAAATTAACTTTAATTTTTTGACTGGGTTTGCAGGAATAACCAATTATTTTAGGAGAGAACAAAATCTTAATGCTGCTCATTATACATCGAGTTCAAGCAGAGAATCATAAATAGAAATGCCTATATTTTAATTTCTCTGGTAAAATTTCTTGTGTATCACACCGAAACCAAGCCCTTAACATATAGTCATGAGGACAGCAACATTTCCTTTTTTTAAAATCTATCCTTCCATTCACTTTTAAGTTGTGGTGCATAATTAATGCTCTGGTTGGAAATAGCTTATGCCAACTTAATACAAAGATTGACCTTCATTGTGAAGTCATAGTGGGTGTTGGAATGGTTGACGGGAAGCTACACGTAATGGTTTCTTTGGCAGATTCCGTGCATGGTATCTTTTATTTTAGGATTTGTTTCCTTGAGGGTGTTTTGGGATTTCACATTTAATATTAGTTGTGCTTGTCTTTCATTTTTAAAGGGAGCATTGTTATTAGGTTCTTTATTGTTGAGAGATCGGGAAAAAGGCCCAATATGAGAAAGGCTAGGAATCCCGCTTATAAAACACTCATCATTATTGTGGTGAAATTTGCCATAATGAGGCGGAGTAGCTATAAACTTAGCTACAACAACAACAAGCCTTTATCACAGTAAATGGGTCGGCTACATGAATCTTAGCTAACTTTTATAAAATCTCTTGGTGCCTTTATTGAGTCTTTTTTATTTTTCTTTGTTTATTTGCTTCTGATTTGTTTCAAGTCTTCCTTGATTTCTCACACAAACGAAATTGCTTTTGTTGTCAGACTTATAAATGGGCGGTTTGTATGTCTGAATTCAATTCAACACAGGGCAGGGAAATTTACTCTGTTTTCTTGTTACAGCTCTATGATTCATTATCCAGTGGTCTTTTTCCTGACCCCCGCAAAATCAGTTCGATTGAAACTGATTATGCATTTAAATCATTTTTTTCAACTGATTATGCATTTTGTCATAATAAACATCATAAAGTGCATTAAATTGTTATTCAAATATTGATTTGTGGTATTCAAATATTGATTTGTGCTTGGGGCGATTCCTCCCTGCTGCAAACCGGTGCTCAAGGGCACACTAATGCTACTGCTATCTTTAACTGTGTCTATCAACACTCCCAAAAAAATTTTGAGTTTCCTGCCATGGATTCTTCATATTTTAGTCCATGTTTCCCATACTTCTAGTCGTAAGAAGCACTTATTAGGTACAAAGCCAATTTCATTTAGAACTTCCATTTCTTATAAAATTCCTGCTTCCATGAACGGATACTTCCATTAACGTATACATTTTTGAATACTACATATAACATTTTGAGACTAATTACTTGGGTTTCTAGATTCATTAGGAAGTTGACTTAGTGTTTGTTTGGGGCAGCTGCAGCTTATCCAGCTTATGCTGATGAACAGTTTATTTTGATAATCTGCTGATGAGCAGCTGATTTAGATAAGCTGACTGACTGTTTGGTTTGTGTGTTTGGAAAACAACTGATTTTGGATAAATGACTATTTTCCCCTTGTTCTGGATAAACTGCTTAGTTGTTTGGTATGTGCGTTTTGTAAACAGTTTATTTGTAGTTTTTTTTTTGGTAAATGACTACTCTGACACTGCATAGTGTTTTGTTTGTAACAGAACTGTAACGACTGCACATTTGACAGTTGAAAACCAAATAAACCAATTCATGACAGTACCAAAAAAAAATGTTATACACTCCACTTAAGAGTGAATATCAAGAAAACATGAATTTCTAACATAATAAAAAAATGAATTTGACAAATATATCAAAAAGATTCAACCAAAGTTTATATAAAAATAAAAACTCATGATTCAAAGTAAACATAAATAGATGAATAATCTACCATCAAAAGAAAGTTAAAATAACCAAGTTTATAAAAATGGCCATATGATTAATTATATTCATTTTTTAGATTCTGAGACAATGTAGCGCTTATAAAATTACTATTTACTATCAAATATATAATTTTTTTATAATAATTCTAACATTTACTCTCCAAAAATAGAGAGTAATTAAACTAAAGTTACCATGTATGACAAAATAATAGGCTTATCAACACACAACTAGCATATTGGAAAGCAGAGAAAAACATCAAAAAAATATAATGCGGCGTCCTGTATGAGACAGATCCGGTGTCATGTTTATGGCATACAGAGCACTTCGTTGGTTCTCAGAAAGAGACATGAAAGGCTCTGACGAAGCTCTTAATGATTAGAGAATTCTGCTTGCTGTTCTTTTGGTTTTACCCTAGCTTGTTTCCCTGTGTGTATGGCTGGCTTCCCTCGCGAAAGTCAAAGCTTCTTTTTCCTCTTTTGTGGTGGGCCTGAAAGCTTAAAAATCATTCAAGGATGACAATGGAGAAGAAGCAGGGCACGATAACCATGGTGTGAGTAGACAACAGAAGATCAAGTATCCAATTTATGTTGCTCGCTGTTCTTCTTATTTCACTAGTTTGAGAGGCTAGCCAGTTTCGCGGCAGAAGAAGAAACGAAAAAAAAAGGAGATGAGTTTTTACTTGGAGGAGAAGGAATACCGAAGAACTGGGGAGAGGCTTGAGCGCTCGATAGCGAAGGAAGGAACGCGAGTGAAGTAATGCCAAAGAAGCGGCGAGCGGCTAGGGCAGAGCTCGATCGCGAATGCTTGTGGCGAGGGTAGCGGGGTAATACGGTAGTAAACGCAGCCAAGGAACGCGGCCCGCGGGGATCATCCCGCGGGCGGCATTATTCACAAAAATCGAAATGATGGTTTTTGAAACGCTATAGAAACGCGAAAAACAAACAGCACGGCGGCGTTTTGAAAATGCCGCCCGCTGTTTTAAGCTGCCGCAAACGGGCCCTTCGCTTCCTTAGATTGCCTCTTTCCTCACATCAATGTTGGTTAAATTTTCTACCATGATAGCTTGGAAATACAATGAGAGGCAAACTTTATCAGTCATTGCCTTTTATCTTCTTCATCATGCACTCTCTCAAGGCCTTACCTTTATACCCGCTTTGTTTCTCCAGGGGCTGAATTCATGCCCAAAGATCTGGGCTTGTTAGTGGAGAACACGTCAGTACAGCAATTGGGCACTGCAAGGAAGATCACAGTCTCATCAAGCTCCACCACCATCATTGCAGATTCGGCTACTAAAGATGAAATTCAAGCTAGAATTGCCCAGATAAAGAAGGAACTTGCTGAGACAGACTCTGTCTATGATTCTGAGAAGCTGGCTGAGAGAATTGCAAAGCTCTCAGGTGGAGTTGCAGTGATAAAGGTTGGTGCTGCAACCGAGACGGAGCTCGAGGACCGTAAGCTGCGGATCGAGGATGCTAAAAATGCCACCTTTGCAGCTATAGAGGAAGGCATTGTTCCCGGTGGTGGTGCTGCCTTTGTTCATCTTTCAACATTTGTTCCTTCTATAAAGGACAAGCTTGAGGATCCCGATGAACGCATAGGTGCTGACATTGTGCAAAAGGTTAGATATATTCAACCTAGCATTTTATTGATTACAAGATTTGAGTTTTGTTTTGGCTCTATTAAGCTGAATAAGAATCAAGGTCTAGTTCTTTGAATTTTGAAGTATCCTCGTCCTTGGTGATCATCAAATTTAGTGATATTTCTTTGGTTGATGGCTCTAATAATATGATGAACGATTTTTGAGTTTATTGTTCACCCAAGGGTTCAAAAACATATATCCAAGTCTTAGTATTTTGGCTTTAAGAAAAGCGATTTGATGATATTTAATAGTAAAGTAGGCGAGTAATTTTTATTATTTATTTTTATTTTTTTAATGTACATATATGAATGTTCCAATTCTTATATGGTTGACATAATTAATTAAGGTCCTTGTGAATATATGAATATAAATAAGCTTTTTGGTCCATTTGGTAAATGAGTTTTTGTTTTTCTCGTGGAAAGAAGACTTGAGTAAGATTTTGTTCAAGTGTTGGAGATTTAGATTTTGTTGAACATGAATGTTAAAACCTGTAAAATTTTTTACAATCAGTTGTATCTTCGACTTCTAAATTTATTTCAATGTAAGTGGATTTATTACATATTTAGAAAGATATTTTATCATAATTCTCAAATTACAATGAGTCAGATTTGAGAAGTTTGACCGAGTACTGCAACCTTTTAATGAGTACGCTATGCTATGCTTTGTTCAATTAATCAAATGCCCAAACTTTTATGAACTTTGAGCAAAATTGACGCCCAAATAGAAACCGTCAGTATGAAAAGCTTGGATTGGTTCTACATGGTGTGCAGGCTTTGGTGGCTCCGGCAGCATTGATAGCTCACAACGCAGGAGTTGAAGGAGAGGTGGTGGTGGAGAAGATCAAGGACAGTGAATGGGAGGTTGGCTATAATGCCATGAATGACAAGTACGAGAATCTTGTCGAAGCTGGTGTCATAGATCCGGCGAAGGTGGCTAGATGTGCGTTGCAGAATGCTGGATCAGTGGCTGGAATGGTCCTCACAACAC